>CM042404.1:9195014-9406883 GCA_023634145.1 Thymallus thymallus
CTATCTTTTCAGATTCTGGGCAGAGATGACACTCAAAGTCTGAAAAACCAAATGAAACTGGTAACAAACGAAATTTCAGATTAGAGACAGGCTGTGTCGGATCAGACATGGACTGAACGAAGTATTTTAAATCCATAAAGCAGTTTATGTCTTATTCTTCGGAATTCAAAGAAGGTGCAGCAAAGATGTTCAATATTACAAAAAAACCCCGATATATTTAAATAAAAACGATCACAAATCTAAATTTTCTATTTTGATAATGTTCATATAATGTCACAAACCATAACCACAGAAACCATACCAAATATAAATATGACATAGCTGTACCGGACAAATCTGTCATTAGAGCAGTCAGTCAACCACCACTTTTACTTGGTGCCTACCATTATATGGTGCGGATGCTTCTTGGCTTTCCGGACGTTGTTGATGAACCGCCGACCCATTTTTTTGGCATACCACACAGAGATGAACATCCTGCCTGAATGCTTAACACTGAGCCGCGGCGTGGAACCTAACAAACACCGTTCACCTTCAAATATTATGGACGAGTCGGGTGAGTGGGTGGCAGAGAGAGAGAGGAGGTGCGCTGAAGGGGCGTTTCCTCTCCAAAAAATATGACAAATGCATAAACGCTTACGATATCAAAAATTATATCAAGGCAGTCTGTCTGCCACATGTCAACATTATTAGGAGTATCCGTATAGCCGGGGAATATCTCGATATAAGTTAAATATACTTTTAAAAATAACCCCATAGGCCTACTAAACATGAACATTCAACTAATGCAAAATTACTTCAACAATCGAAAGCCAAAAATCTCAACAATACCCCTGATATAAAGCATTGGTCTAGGAACGCAGAAAGCTTTACATTCAAAGCCAGAAAAACACTATTAAATCCGGGGGTGCCAAAGTCACGGTCTGGATACCAAAATAACTCGGGAGAGGCGGAGGAGAGTTTGGACTTCCTCCCCCTGCTGTGTAATCCTAGTGTGGAGTCGGTCGTTTGAGGAACACGGCAGTTTGAGTGGGATAGTAGCCTACCTGTCGGTCTAATAATTAGCCTACTTCTCAAATATCAGGAATATTGCTATTTGTAACAGCTGTCAATTGAAATATGGACAAAAAATAAATAGCCCAGTCTACAAATAGCCTATCCGACCCGGCAATTTATTTAGCATTTATGTCACACTGAATATGGTTGCATCTAATTTGGGAAAACAAGCTCTAAACACATTCGTCCCTGGATATCGAAAATGTGCTCCGTTATTCTATATTCTGAGGAGCACGACCGTTCTGTCCATTCGAGCTCCATCCTCTGTTTCAGAACACCCCGCTGAAGTCTCTTTCTCTGAGCGAATACCCCGTGTCTCCACCCCCCCCCCCCCCCCCCCCCCCCCCCCATCCCCCTGTACGGTGCTCACTGAGATGCCGTTTATACTACGGCGGCTGCTGCGCCCCCTCCCACCAGGAGAAGGGAAAGGGGAAGTTTGATGGCAATTATGATGGCGGGGGAGGGGTGTTGATGGTGTCAGTGGTGTTTGTTTGTGTTTAAAGAGGGGAGAGTGGTGTTTATGTTTGAAGAGGGAGTGGTGACTAAGCTATGGAACAAGCAGTGATAAACATAAACCTAAATTGAAATGTTTATCTAAAGGTAAACACACTGCAATATGTGCTTGGTCATACATATTTCATATCCCTGTAGTCAGTTCAAACCATAATCTCTGCACCATTAAACAGCACAGCAGCAGCCCACTCCATCAGCCTTGCAGTTTACACAGTGTTCTAACAATGCAATACATTAGGTTACACTTCCAATGTCAATCAGCTGTGCAGCCATTACTATGTTGGCCACATGCTGCCAACATGCAGCATTCCAATCAGCTATTCCTCTCTGGCAGGCAGCACTTTCTCTCTGCCACCAGGCAGCCAGTCTCTCTGTCTGTCTCTCTGTCTGTCTACCTGTGCGTCCGTCTGTCTGAGCTGAGCTTGACAGTGCTCCACTGCTCCAGGCTTTCCCAATAGGACCCCACTCTACAGGGATGTCACTTCACTACAGCAGCGCGGGGAACAGAGAGAACACATTAAATGTTTAATTCAATATTCTGTTTGTTTCTCTCCATCTCTCTGTAACCCACCTATCTCTATCCTATCTACCTATCTCCATCCAATCTACCTATCTCCATCCTATCTACCTATCTCTATCCTATCTACCTATCTCTATCCTATCTACCTATCTCTATCCTATCTACCTATCTCTATCCTATCTACCTATCTCTATCCTATCTACCTATCTCTATCCTATCTACCTATCTCTATCATATCTACCTATCTCTATCATATCTACCTATCTCTATCATATCTACCTATCTCTATCCTATCTACCTATCTACCTATCTCCATCCTATCTACCTATCTCACTCTCCTCAGTTGTCTGTCTGTGTCCTTCCCTCTCCCTCCTCTCCACCCTCTCCCTCCTCTCACCCTCTACCTCCTCTCCACCCTCTACCTCCTCTCCACCCTCTCCACCAGCTCTCCTCCTCCCCACTCTGCTGCAGCCAATAAAGTCAGCACCATGGATAGCAACGCGCTAATAGAGAGAGGGAGAGATCCCCAAAGAGAAAGAGAGAGGGAGAGATCCCCAAAGAGAGAGAGAGAGAGGGAGGGCTGCCTGAGTGAGAGATGCAGTGGGAAACACTATGTAATGTCTGGGTTTGGCAATCATCGTATTGCTGTGTCTCTAGCGACTAGAGTCAGCCAATTATGTTGCTCCTTGGTGGCAAACTGCTCAAACTTGGAGGAAGTGGAGAACGTCAAGTGACTATGTCACCATCTTCTCTTTTATGATCGCTCCCTTTATCATTCTCTCCTTTCACTCAGTCACGTTGCACGTACACACGTACACACACACACACACACACACACACACACACACACACACACACACACACACACACACACACACACACACACACACACACACACACACACACACACACACACACACACACACACACACACACACACACACACAATAGGAGTTATGTAAGGACATACAGAGCTGACAGACTCATTTTGGTAAATAAGATTTCTATCCCCCTGCCCTACCCTTACCTAATTTTCTCTCACTTCTGAGTGCAGGACCCTCCCTCCCTCCCAAACCTCCCTCCCTCCCAAACCTCCCTCCCCCTCCCGCCCCTCTATCTAATGCTGATGATTTTTTCCTCTTCTAGCATGCATTGTCTTTCTCCTTCTCTCCTCTCCTCTCCTCTCCTCTCCTCTCCTCTCCTCTCCTCTCCTCTCCTCTCCTCTCCTCTCCTCTCCTCTCCTCTCCTCTCCTCTCCTCTCCTCTCCTCTCCTCTCCTCTCCTCTCCTCTTCCCAGTAGACTTAAGCTTCTCCTGCACAGTAATTACATTGGAGCTGCAGGGACATCTTTAAACATTTATTAAAGAAAAGTAAGGAAGACAGAGAAAATGAAGATGCAAGTCAGATACAGAGATGAATGCAGAGAGAGAGAGATGAGAGGAAGGGAGGCAGTGAGGGAGGGAGAAAGGGGATGCAGGGACCTGGGGAATACATTAGAGGAAAATGGTAATTGAATTCCTGCATTAAAAAAATGACTGGGTTACTTGACTGTAACCCAAACATGGCAGTAAATATGATGGCGGTCAACACACTCTGAACTCTAATAGTATACTGTATGGGGAGGGAGGGAGAGAGGGAGGAGAGGGAGGAGAGGGAGAGAGGGAGGATGCTGAGTATCAAATAAATATTTATGCGTCACATGCTTCGTAAACAACAGGTGTAGACTAACAGTGAAATCCTTCCTTCCCAACAACGCAGAGAGATAGAAAATAGAGAAAAAATAGAAAAGTAATAATAAATATACAATGAGTAACGATAACTTGGCTAACTATATTTTATTTTTTTATCTTTATTTTACTAGGCAAGTCAGTTAAGAACAAATTCTTATTTACAATGACGGCCTAGGAACAGTGGGTTAACTGCCTTGTTCAGGGGCAGAACCACAGATTTTTACCTTGTCAGCTCGGGGATTCGATCCTGCAACCTTCCAGTTACGGGCCTAACACTCTAACCACTAGGTTACCTGCCGCCCATATATATACAGTTGAAGTCGGAAGTTTACATACACCTAGGTTGAAGTCATTAAAACTCATTTTTTAACCACTCCACAGATTTCATGTTAACAAACTATAGTTTTGGCAAGTCGGTTAGGACATACACTTTGAGCATGACACAAGTAATTCTTCCAACTATTGTTTACAGACCGATTATTTCACTTCTAATTCACTATATAAAAATTCCAGTGGGTCAGAAGTTTACATACACTAAGTTGACTGTGCCTTTAAACAGCTTGGAAAATTCCAGAAAATGATGTCATGGCTTTAGAAGCTTCTGATAGGCTAATTTCAAGGATGTATTTCAAGGCCTACCTTCAAACTCAGTGCCCCTTTGCTCGACATCATGGGTAAATCAAAAGAAATCAGCAAAGACCTCAGAAAAAAATTGTAGACCTCCACAAGTCTGGTTCATCCTTGGGAGCAATTTCCAAATGCCTGAAGGTACCACGTTCATCTGTACAAACAATAGTACGCAAGTATAAACACCATGGGACCACGCTGCCGTCATACCGCTCAGGAAGGAGACGTGTTCTGTCTCCTAGAGATGAACGAACTTTGGTGCGAAAAGTGCAAATCAATCCCAGAACAACAGCAGAGGACCTTGTGAAGATGCTGGAGGAAACAGGTACAAAAGTATCTATATCCACAGTAAAACAAGTCCTTTATCGACATAACCTGAAAGGCCACTCAGCAAGGAAGAAGCCACTGCTCCAAAACCGCCATAAAAAAGCCAGACTACGGTTTGCAACTGCACATGGGGACAAAGATCGTACCTTTTGGAGAAATATCCTCTGGTCTGATGAAACAAAAATAGAACTGTTTGGCCATAATGACCATCGTTATGTTTGAAGGAAAAAGGGGGAGGCTTGCAAGCCAAAGAACACCATCCCAACCGTGAAGCACGGGGGTGGCAGCATCATGTTGTGGTGGTGCTTTGCTGCAGGAGGGACTGGTGTACTTCACAAAATAGATTGCGTCATGAGGAAGGGAAATTTGGTGGATATATTGTGGCAAAATAGCTTAAGGACAACAAAAGTCAAGGTATTGGAGTGGCCATCACAAAGCCCTGACCTCAATCCTATAGAAAATCTGTGGGCAGAACTGAAAAAGCGTGTGGAGCAAGGAGGCCTACAAACCTGACTCAGTTACACCAGTTCTGTAAGGAGAAATGGGCCAAAATTTACCCAACTTATTGTGGGAAGCTACCTGAAACGTTTGACCCAAGTTAAAAAATTTAAAGGCAATGCTACTAAATACTAATTGAGGGTATGTTTCGTTTGGCGCCGCCCTGAGTGGTCGCCTGTTAAGCAGCTCCCGTTGTTCGTGCATTAATTGTTGTTTTAGTTCGTTTCTTTCGTCTATTTTCGTCTTTTCGTCTTTTTTTCTTAGTTTTATTTTTTATTTTGCTACAGTCGAACTATAACAGTTCAGGATTATGGATTTTATGGATTTTATCGCAGCTGAACGTCGACAGGAGTCGTCAACTGTTATTGTTTACAGCAGAGCCCAGCTCCTGGATTTAGCCCACACAGAGCTGCTGCTCCCCAGGGAAAAGTTTGATATTCCGGACGAATTGAAAAGACGACGTCGTGGACGCAGGGCGGGATTGAAATGTAAGGCAAAGCGGAGGAGGTTCAAGTACAAGCCGGTTATACCGTCTATTATTATGGGCAATGTTAGGTGTCTACATAACAAGATGGATGAGTTGGTGGGACTTGTTCGTGGACAAAGGATTTATCGGGAAACGAGCCTAATGTGTTTTACTGAGACTTGGCTGAACGATAACATCCCCATACAGAACGTCACTATCGACGGTTTCCAGACCATCACAGCGGACAGGGATCGCGTCTCTTCCGGTAAGAGTAAGGGTGGTGGGCTGGCTTTATTAGTTAACAACAGATGGTGTCATCCGAACCATATTACTCTTAAGGAACAGTTTTGTAGCCCGGACATTGAACTGCTAGCCGTTAGCCTGAGACCCTACTATTTGCCGAGGGAATTCACGGCGGCCATTGCTGTTATTGTTTACATCCCGCCCTCTGCTGACGCAAACGCAGCGTGTGACGTCATCCACTCTGTTATCGCGAGGTTACATCCCAGTGCTTTCCTTGCCATTTCGGGGGATTTTAACCAAGCATCTCTCTCTTCAACGCTGCCCACGTTCAAACAGTTCGTGAAGTGCCCAACCAGGAATAATAAAACTCTGGACTTGTTATATGCTAATGTGAAGGATGCATACAACTCCACTGCACTCCCTCCCCTCGGTAGATCGGATCACAACCTTGTCCACCTCACCCCACTCTACAGGCCTATGGTCCAACAGCAGCCTGCAACCACCAGGACTATTAGGAGATGGTCCCCAGAGGCGAATGAGGCCCTACAGGACTGCTTTGAAACAACAGACTGGGATGTGCTCTGTGAGGCTCATGGGGAGGACATCGATGGACTCACTGACTGCATAACAGACTATATTAATTTTTGTGTAGACAACACTGTACCCACCAGGAAGGTACGCTGTTTCCCAAACAATAAACCCTGGATCACCAGCGACCTGAAGGCCCTGCTGAATGAGAAGAAGAGGGCCTTCAAGGAGAAGGACAAGGACAAATTGAAATGCGTCCAGAGGGAGCTGAAGTTGCGGATTGCTGAGGGGAAGAGAGTGTATAAGGAGAAGATGGAGGACAAGCTGAGGCAGAGCCAGGTGAGAGAGGTGTGGAAGGGTATGAGAAATATCACTGGCTTCAAAAAGTCAAACAGTGGGCAGACGGAGGGGACCCAGGACAGAGCCAATGAGCTGAACCAATTTTTTAACAGGTTCGATACTGGCCCTGTCCACCTCCCCTCCAGCTCCCCAGACCACACACCCTCACGGCTATCCCACCCCCACTTTGCTCACAGCACCTCTGCTGAGACAATCAGTGACCCCACCTCTGCCCCTGCCCCCCCTGGACTGATCCTCAACACCCCCCTTCCCCCCACCTCCCCACCTGGGCTGGCTTTCAACACCAACCAAGTGAAGAGAGAGCTGGAGAGACTACACCAGTGGAAAGCGGCGGGCCCTGATGGCATCAGCCCAAGGGTGCTGAGGGTCTGTGCTGACCAACTGTGTGGAATACTCCAGCGTCTTTTCAACCTTAGCCTGAGCCTAGAAAGGGTCCCTGTGCTGTGGAAAACATCCTGCCTCGTCCCAGTGCCCAAGAAGGCACACCCCACTGTCCTGAATGACTTCAGACCTGTAGCGCTAACATCCCACATCATGAAGACCCTGGAAAGGTTAGTCCTCGCTCACCTCAGACCCCTGGTGTGTTCATCAATGGACCCCCTGCAGTTTGCATACCAGCGCAAAATCGGGGTGGATGATGCAATCATCTACCTTCTGCAGAGGGCCTACTCTCACCTGGACAACGCAGGTTGCACTGTGAGGGTCATGTTTTTTGACTTCTCCAGTGCCTTCAATACCATTCAGCCCCTGCTACTGGGTGAGAAGATGAGGAGGATGAAAGTGGAAGCACCCTTAGTCTCCTGGGTCACGGACTACCTGACCGGTAGGCCACAATTTGTGCGACTACAGAGCTGTGTGTCAGAACGGGCTGTTAGCAACACAGGGGCCCCCCAGGGTACGGTCCTGTCCCCCTTCCTGTTCACCCTCTACACCTCAGACTTCAGATATAACTCTGAGACATGCCACCTACAGAAGTTCTCGGATGACTCTGCTATTGTAGGGTGCATCAGGGGTGGGCAGGAGGAGGAGTACAGGAGCACAATCAGTGACTTTGTGTTGTGGTGTGAGCAGAACCACCTTCAGCTCAACATCAGCAAAACTAAGGAGATGGTGGTGGACCTCAGGAGAACCAAGGCACAACTGACTGCAGTCCCTATAAAGGGGACGGATGTGGAAATGGTTGAGTCATACAAGTTCCTGGGTGTCCATATGGACAACAGACTGGAATGGGCTGGTAACACCGGGGCCCTGTACAAAAAGGGCCAGAGCCGACTCTACTTTCTGAGGAGGCTCAGGTCCTTCAACGTGTGCAGTAAACTACTGCATACCTTCTACCAGTCTGTGGTGGCCAGTGCCATCTTTTTTGCAGTGGTGTGCTGGGGAGCAAACATCAAAGCTGGTGATGCTTCTCGGGTAAATAAGCTGATCAGGAAGGCTAGCTCTGTCCTGGGGATGAGCCTTGACACTCTAGAGGAGGTGGCGGAGAGACGGATCCTGGCCAAACTGCTGGCCATCATGGACAACGTCACCCACCCTCTGCACACTATGGTTATGACGCAGAGGAGCACTTTCAGTCACAGACTGATCCCACCACGGTGTGCCAGAGAGCGCTACAGGAGGTCCTTCCTGCCGGCGGCTATGAGACTATATAATGCCTCACCGGGGTGCCGTGCCGTCGGCAACATAGATCTGGAACTGTTGGGGTGCTAGGACCTAGTTTAACAATTATGCATCCATCCGTGAGTAACTCTGGTCCGTCAGCACTCATCCACTCAGGACCTATTTATTCATACAGGTCTGTATATACATACTCATGTACAGTTGTTATATTATATCACATGCAATATTGTAAGTAATTATTGGACGTAGGCATTCACTCAGGAATGCATATTAGTATCCTGCCAGTTGCACCTTTTCTCATTGCTTTTAGTATATCGAATGTGCAATAAGTGCAGTTGTCTGTAATTAAACCCTGCGCACTAAGGACTGTATTTTTAAGGGAATTACTATTATTACCCCAAATGATATCATACACACATTTAGCTATTAAAGTATCTCTTCCTGTCATTTACCTGTACAGTTTGTGTAAACATGCAAGTATTCACTTATCTGTAAATATAACTGTATACCTAACTGTACAGCTAATTTAACTAATTTAACCATGCAAAATTTTCACTTACCTGTTAATTTACCCAGTCTGTCTATTAAGTAAACTATTATTACCCTCGCTCATATCATACGCATTTTTAGCTACTGAAGTATTTCTCTGCCATCGACCTGTATAGTATAGTTAACCATCCAACATCCACCAATGTATAGTGTACATATTCAGCCAACCACTCATACTATGCAATGTCTTTTTATAGCTTTTTTTTGCACTCCAGATATCTTGTATTTCTATACTTTTTGACTTCTGACCCACTGGGAATATGATGAAAGAAATAAAAGCTGAAATAAATCATTCTCTCTACTATTATTCTGACATTCCACGTTCTTAAAATAAAGTGGTGATCCTAACTAACCTAAGACAGGGTATTTTTACTAGGATTAAATGTCAGGAATTGTGAAAAACTGAGTTTAAATGTATTTGGCTAAGGTGTATGTAAACTTCAACTGTACATGGGGTATCAGTACCGAGTCGATGTGCAGGGGTACGAAGTAATTGAGGTAGATATGTACATATAACTAGGAATAAAGTGTCAGATAGTAAACAGTAGCAGCAGCGTATGTGATGAGACAATGAAATCATGTATGAGAAGGGTTGATAAGGATCAGAGTGGTGATAAAACTAAAACACAGTAAAGGGCTGGCTCGAACAGCCTATCAGTCTAATGCCTGTCATAATGTCCTATCATAGACAGGCCTTTAAGGGCTGACCTCAGTGTCAACGCACTGTCATCACCATAAAGAGTTTAAGGACTCCAAGCCACAGCACTGTGACGCTGGTGCTGTCATCTCCATAACTGAGGAGGAGGTTTGAGCCTGCAGGGCAACCTCCTGTCACCATGCCAACCCACTGCAGTGCTTCCTGAGGCCATCCTACCCATAAAGCAGTGGTCATCAAGGCAGTGGTCTCTAAGCATTCCTAGCCGATCACCAAACATTTCTTGTAAAAAACAATAAAGCCTTGTGTTCCTAGTTTTTTTTCATTGTTTCACTCAGCTAGCGGTAGGTGCACTTGATTCAGCAGCACTAGCGCCGGGAAAGCAAAGTGTTCCAATTTTGAACCATTTCATGTGTCTGAAGATAGAACTCCGCATACACGGCAGGCCCAGAGAGCAAATCAATTGTATTTATAGACCTACCGCTGGCCAATCAGATAGCTTAGATCACTGTGTCTGCACAGTTTCCTCAACCCATAGACTGTAAAAAGAATGCACAGCAAAGGGCGGCGCACAGTTGGCCCAGCGTCGTCTGGGTTTGGCCGTCATTGTAAATAAAAATGTGTTCTTATAACTGACTTGCCTAGTTAAATAAAGGTACAAAAAATAAAAAGTAATGTGAGATTTCTAAACTTTTAAAACCATTACTAGAGAGCGACTCAACAAATACACCAAAGAGCTGCTGCTTTTATGAGTAAGTTCATGTTTAAGTTGTTATAAGCCACTTTCCCTCTACTTCCACTCGCGCTACAACCAGCCCTGCAGCTGCAATGAATGAGTAGCGAAGTGTTTCGATAAGCTTGTGTTGTTATCCCAAGTGGCGCAGCGTTCTAAGGCACTGCGTCTCAGTGCTAGAGGCATCACTACAGACACCCTGGTTTGAATCCAGGCTGTATCACAACCGGCTGTGATTGGGAGTCCCATAGGGCGGCACACAATTGGCCAAGCATCGTCCGAGTTTGGCCAGTGTAGGCTGTCATTGTCAATAAGAATGTGTTCTTAACTGACCTGCCTAGTTCAAAAAATAATACAAATGGTGATTTGGGTGAGAGGCTCCCTCCCTCCCTCCCTCAGACTGACCATCAGATGCAGGCCATCAGTCCAGTAAAAAAAAAAGCAAATTATTTTGCTCACTCAGCTGTGCTTCACAAGTAATACAATAAACCAGCGTGATCATATACCTACATTAAAAAATATATAATTTCTTAATGGTCTGAGAAGAACATTGGTAGGGAAATTAAAGCATAGCCTATATGCGGTGGTAATGTATTGGTTCTATAGCCTACTGTACTAACATCATTGCTACAGAACAGTTTTTAATTGGTTAATGTTGCATAGGCTTAAGTTTTTTAAAGTTTGTTTTAAAACAAATCTGAGCGGTAGATCTCGGCTTGCATTTTGACTCAGAAAGTAATCTTGACTCAGAAACAGTTGGTGACCACTGCCATAAAGCATCAGAACAGAGCAGAACAGAGCAGAACAGAGCAGAACAGAACAGAGCAGAACAGAGCAGAACAGAGCAGAACAGAGCAGAACAGAGCAGAGCAGAACAGAACAGAGCAGATGAGAGCAGAACAGAACAGTCTTCAGCATTGTTGGCAAACCTAGCACACTGAAGCACTTAGCAACCAACGAGATGCACAACTGACACCACAACTACTGCCATCTGCCTATAAAACCACATCAGTGGCTTCCTGTCGCTACAGAAGCAAGAGTGTTGGGGGAGATATAATTTATTGGATCACTGCCGACAGGCTGGGGGAGCTGAATCCCTAAGGAGCACTCCACACAATGCAGCATCACATCACAGCTCATACCGGCACACACGCACACGCACGCACGCACACATGCACGCACACACACACACACAGGCATGCCATATAAGGATTAATGTGTTCAGATAAGAGA
The DNA here is from genome assembly GCA_023634145.1 of Thymallus thymallus. NCBI lineage: Eukaryota > Metazoa > Chordata > Actinopteri > Salmoniformes > Salmonidae > Thymallus > Thymallus thymallus. The sequence continues at coordinate 9,206,669 of CM042404.1, forward strand.
CAACAAATATTCTCTTTTTCTCTCATCCTTCCTACCTGCATATATGCTACTGTATATATGCTACTGTATATATGTTACTGTATATATGTTACTGCATATTTGTTACTGTATATATGTTACTGTATATATGTTAGTGTATATATATGCTACTGTATATATGTTACTGTATATATGTTACTGTATATATGTTACTGTATATATGCTACTGTATATATGTTACTGTATATATGTTACTGCATATATGTTACTGTATATATGTTACTGTATATATGTTAGTGTATATATATGCTACTGTATATATGCTACTGTATATATGTTACTGTATATATGTTAGTGTATATATGCTACTGTATATATTCTACTTTATATATGTTACTGTATATATGTTACTGTATATATGTTAGTGTATATATGTTACTGCATATATGTTACTGAATATATGTTACTGTATATATGTTACTGTATATATGTTACTGTATATATATGCTACTGTATATATGCTACTGTATATATGTTACTGTATATATGCTACTGTATATATGCTATTGTATATATGTTACTGAATATATGTTACTGTATATATGTTACTGTATATATGTTACTGAATATATGTTACTGTATATATGTTAGTGTATATATGTTAGTGTATATATGGAGGAAAAATCATGCTCATTAACAATCTCAACTGCACTTAAAATAAATATACAGAATAGTGGTCCAACAGCAACTGGTCATAACAACTCTTATCAGCCTTCATCATTAAAAACATGCATTAGAGTTAATGCAGCATGGCCACCTTTTCAAGGTTATGAGGAGATGAGAACGCCACAGTTAAACACTGCCCCCTCCTGGCCACAGTCTATCCCTGCTGCACTGCCCTAAAGCCTAGCTCCTATCAAACATACAGTACTTCACAGAAGGATTATCCAAATATCCATATCCTGTAGACCATTGACACAAGGCAGCCAACCAGTCAAATAGACCAGGCAGCCAGCCAGTCAAATAGACCAGGCAGCCAACCAGTCAAATAGACCAGGCAGCTAACCAGTCAAATAGACCAGGCAGCCAACCAGTCAAATAGACCAGGCAGCCAACCAGTCAAATAGACCAGGCAGCCAAGCAGTCAAATAGACCAGGCAGCCAACCAGTCAAATAGACCAGGCAGCCAACCAGTCAAATAGACCAGGCAGCCAACTAGTCAAATAGACCAGGCAGCCAACCAGTCAAATAGACCAGACAGCCAAGCAGTCAAATAGACCAGGCAGCCAACCAGTCAAATAGACCAGGCAGCCAACCAGTCAAATAGACCAGGCAGCCAACCAATCAAATAGACCAGGCAGCCAACCAGTCAAATAGACCAGGCAGCCAACTAGTCAAATAGACCAGGCAGCCAACCAGTCAAATAGACCAGACAGCCAACCAGTCAAATAGACCAGGCAGCCAAAGCTTTTCACCACTAAATAAACAATACTATGAGCTTATTACACATGTTTCACTGTGATCCAAAACAGAGTCCAACTTCACACATAAAAATACTCAGATATTAGCCAAAAACAAGTGGATACTGCAGAAGATGAAACCCCACTCTGTAGCAACAACAACTCTGCACTGTGAGAATGACCAGTCCAGATGCTGATAACTACTGTGTGAGCATGACCACATAATAACCACATCACAGATGACCACGATGACCACATCACAGATGACCACCATGACCATATCACAGATGACCTCATACTCCTTGAAAGAACATCTACGGAATATATGATGCAACAGTACTGTGATGATACAACCAAATTACATCACTGCAGGACTGGTAATGATGTCACAATGGGGGATACATAACGATGTAGGAAAGCCACAGTGACCATGGTGATTGACAACAACAGCCTTGCTCTGAGCAGCAGGGGAGCTATGTGCTCTTACCAGTGTGGAAACAGCAGAGGTGTACATAGGAGTGTGGCCTGACGACATCAACACCGGCTGCAAAACAACATAGAGGAGGGTAAAGGGTAACTAGAACAGGAGAGGGGTGAAGGGGGAGGTTAACTGGAGTGGAGGAGTTAAGAGGAGGGGTAACTACTGGGCAGGAAGTAAGAAACAAGGAATGGGGTGCACAGAGAGGAAGGGGTAATAGTACAGCCAAGAAGTTGGAATAAAATAGTATAAAACGGGTGTTGTGTAATAATCTAGTGTTGTGTAATAATCTAGTGTTGTATTATAATCTGGTGTTGTGTTATAATCTAGTGTTGTGTTATAATCTAGTATTGGGTAATAATCTGGTGTTGTGTTATAATCTGGTGTTGTGTTATAATTTGGTGTTGTGTTATAAAATCTAGTGTTGTGTTATAATCAAATGTTGTGTTATAATCTGGTGTTGTGTTATAATATAGTGTTGTATTATAATCTGGTGTTGTGTTATAATCTAGTGTTGTGTTATAATCTAGTATTGGGTAATAATCTGGTGTTGTGTTATAATCTGGTGTTGGGTAATAATCTGGTGTTGCGTTATAATCTGGTGTTGTGTTATAATATAGTTTTGGGTTATAATCTGGTGTTGTGTTATAATATAGTGTTGTGTTATAATCTAGTATTGGGTAATAATCAAATGTTGTGTTATAATCTGGTGTTGTGTTATAATATAGTGTTGTATTATAATCTGGTGTTGTGTTATAATATAGTTTTGGGTTATAATCTGGTGTTGTGTTATAGTCTGTTAAAACAGGAGAGCAGGGTAATACACTGACAGGTTATATTGCAGAGTGCTAAGCAGGTAATCATACCAAGAGGAGCAAATACAAGATGAAGAAGAAGAAGAAGAAGAAGAAGAAGAAGAAGGTAAAAAGGAAGGATTATCCAACTATTCAACTGGAATAGAGGGTAGTTAGTATTGTTTGTTCAAACAGGGTTAGGAAAGAGAGGGAAAGCCAGAGGATGAGAAAAGAAACAACATTTGTTACATGGAACTAGAAATGGAACTCGACATGGAATATTTTTTTTTTAAGTAAAAAAAAAGAATAATAAAAACACAAAAACACCTGCAGTCACCACCACCATCATTATTTCTGTCATTGGGTGGAACATTCTATATTAAAAGCTGTATAACAGCTTGATCTCTCCTTGTCCAATCAGCAACTAGGACCAGACTTATCTGCTTTAAATAAACATTGAGGAACACTAATGATTATTGCACAGAATAAATGCTTTTGATGTCAACAAACAGAACATTTCACTTGAAGTGAATCCAGTTTCTCCAGTGCAGAAATATAGTTGCAGTTCCTCTTAATGAACACAAGAGGGGGCAAATAGTACCCTCTGAAATGAGTGACCAGACACATATGAGACCTTTATGATGGATCTAACTCCATCTCAAAGTGGAACCAACAAAGTAGGGCAGTATTCCAAAAATAGACACGATGAACATCGCACCTGTACTTTGTCATAACATAGAGATAAGGATCAAATGTATGTATTGTTGTAATTAAGCAATAGCATAACCTGAATCAGTGATAATCTAAACTAACCTTAATCTACACTAAAACTGAGACAACAGGGAACTCAGGGAGCACAATATCTGTACTTGGATCAGTGGAACAGATAATCCTGGAGATCAGACTAGACAGTCTCACTGAGGTGCCTTTGATATGAACAGCATGTACAGAGACCTGAAAACATCAAGTCCCCTTAGGTCCTGTTGACACTGCAGCGAGTGTAGGACGACTTAACTGGGCTGAGGATTGGTGATGTCATAATGCAAAGATCCAAATGTCACATCATAAACATGTCCTCAATGCTGTCATAATGATCTTCCCTTCAAGGCATTTCATACGATTTAGGATCGTTTTCAGGCTCCTTGGAAACCACATGGATCAGAACAAAGTCCAGGAAAAAGCACATGTCATATTATTCAAGTCACAGTACACAAAGAAAATCCAACACACAGACTGAGTGAGAGACACACTGACAAACTGTGAATGTTGATTACAGAGTACAAAGACAAATGTGAATGCATGTTTCCCGAGAGGATGCACTGTGAGAGAGAGAGAGAAGAGAGAGAGAGAGAGAGAGAGAGATAGATGTAGAGTGATAGAAAGAGACAGTTTGTGTGTGGGTGGTACCATGCTTGGGTGGATGTATTTACTTGTGATTGTTTGTTTGTCCGTCTTTAAAGGGGAGATGTACAGCATGTGGGTGCAGCGATTAAGTGAGTTTGTCCTACCTTGATGAGGAAGATGTACAGTATGTGCGTGGCGTGTAGTGGTAATGTGTGTGTGTGTGTGTGTGTGTGTCCTACCTTGATAGGGGAGATATGTGTGTGCGGCGTGTAGCCATGCATTGCCTCCATGGCGGCGAGGTTCTTATCGCTCATGTGAAGCATCTCAGCGCTTTTCCCTTGACCCAAATGGGATGGACTGTGCTCCAATGGGGGCGTCTCCTCATCCTGGTACCGGTACTTCTACAGAGAGAGAGAGAGAAGTAGAGAGAGAGAGAGAGAGAGAGAGAGGGAGAGACATGGGGGAGGAGGAGAGAGAGGAGAGAAGGGGGGAGGGGTTAATGCTATAAGGCATTACATATCAGGGGTAGATCGGGTCAACAGTAATGATGGGGTTAAAATTGACACAGTTACATATCAGGATATTATGTTTGACGATATATCCTATTGTTTTAACAATATTATTTTTGTGCAAGTTGGCTGGACCTGCACCAAAACTCCAGCATTTTTCCTTCATAGCTTGTTCTCCATCTTATTTTTAAATAGGGAGCCAATTTGTTTTCAGCACTTTCATTTCTCTGGCTGATCAAAACAAATCTTCTCATGGCTCTCTCTTGTCTCTATGCAGCAGATATGGTGGGCAATATGTTTGGAACATTGAATCGCAATAAAATCACAGTATAAAATCGCAATACATATACACTGAAAAAACATATAAATGCATACATGTAAAGTGTTGGTCCCTTGTTTCATGAGCTGAAATAAAAGATCCCAGATATTTTCCACAAAAAGCTTATTTTGTGCACAAATTTGTTTACATCCCTGTTAGTGAGCATTTATCCTTTGCCAAGATAATCCATCCACCTGACAGGTGTGGCATATCAAGAAGCTGATTAAACAGCATGATCATTACACAAGTGCACCTTATGCTGGGGACAATAAAAGGCCACTCTAAAATGTGCAGTTTTGTCAACCAACACAATGCCGCAGCATGTCTCAAGTTTTGACTGGCATGCTGACTGCAGGAATGTCCACTACAGCTGTTGCCAGATAATTGAAAGTTAATTTATCTACCATAAGCCGACACAAATGTAATTTTAGAGAATTTAGCAGTACGTCCAACTGGCCTCACAACCGCAGACCACGTGTACGCCGTCGTGTGTGTGAGCGTTTTGCTGATGTCAACGTTTTGAACAGAGTGCCCCATGGTGGCGGTGGGGTTATAGTATGGGCAGCCATAAACTACGGACAAAGAACACAATTTGAATGCAAAGAGATACAGTAACGAGATCCTGAGGCCCATTGTCGTGCCATTCATCTGCCGCCATCACCTCATGTTTCAGCACGATAACGCACGGCCCCGTGTCGCAAGGATCTGTTCACAATTCCTGGAAGCTGAAAATAGCTTCCATGGCCTGCACACTCACCAGACATGTCACCATGATTGGGATGCTCTGGATCGACGTGTACTACAACGTATTCCAGTTCCCGCCAACGTCCAGCAACTTCGGAGGAGTGGGACAACATTCCGCAGGCCACAATGAACAGCCTGATCAATTCTATACCAGGGAGATGTGTCACGCTGCAGGAGGCAAATGGTGGTCACACCAGATACTGCCCGGTTTTCTTATATGAACTGTAAAATATTTTAAATTGTTGCATGTTGCGTTTATATTTTTGTTCAGTATAGAACCGTGGGAATCTCAATACATATCGTATCGGCATCCAAGTATCGTGATAAAACTGTATCGTTAGGTCCCTGGCAATTCTCAGCCCTAGTTAACAACAGTTATAATTTGAACACATACACTGTGCCTGTGCGCAAAACAGAGCCTACATCTCAACAAAATGTAGCTTATATCCATGTCAACTTTCTGTGTTTCTGTGGTTGTTACACTTTTAATGCACCAACCATGAAAGAGCATTAGCAATGGCTTTTTCACTCAATCCCCTAAAAGAGGCAGTGTGCCTCCAATGTGCTTCCATTTATCCACAGAAAACAAAACAGCTGTAGCAATCCCACAAGTGCATATGAGAGCTGTTTTCGGACAGAAAATGGGGCCCTATATGGATCCACTGATAAGTAAATCCAAGACCAGTATACCCCACCACCAAATGGAGCAACACCACAGCAGCCCATGGCTAACACTCTGCTACTAACCAATAACCATAGCTACCACCCTACTGATATCCAACACCTGGGCAACCTTCCAACAGCTAGCTCACTGTGCTAGCCACACACTCAGGTAATGGATGACACAGAAAGCTACAATGTGCATGTAGGGTTTTAACACCAAGACATTAGAAGAAGGCCCCGCATCCCTGGCTAGCCTGCCCCCTGGCTGTGTACACTACACTCTGCAGTACGGCAGTCTGACGAGCCTCTGCCCATCCTTAGAGCCTAGAAGATTCTACGGGTTGACTGAGTGTCGCCTGCCTGTCTGGTGGCCTGAGACTGAGTGTGGCATTCGGATTGGTGTCACGGTGCTACCATCCCCCCTCCTCTCTTTGCAGACAGGCCGATGGGTCGGCGAGGGAGGTGCAGCACTGGGGAGAGGACTGATCTCAGATCAGCTGCCTAGCAACCGGAGCAGAGCAGGGGGCAGTCAGCGCTGCTGCTGGATCACATTACACTGAGACAGCAAGACCACAACACACACAGGGAGAGAGAAAGAGAGATAGAGAGAGGGAGAGAGAGAGGGAGAGAGAGAGAGAGAGAGAGGGAGAGAGATGGGTGCGGGATGAGGGAGGAAAGGGTTGAGAAATGAAAAAGGAGAAATGGGTAAGAGAGAGAGAGAGGAGGGGGTTTGAGAGAGGGAAGAGTCAGCATAGAGCGGAGAACGGGAGAAAAATAACATTAGTGGGTGGGGAGGAGGAGATAACAAGGAGGAGGAGAGAGCAAGGAGGAGATAACAAGGAAGAGTTGAGAGATAATGTGGTACAAACTCCTAACAGAGAAATGCTGAGAGTAAAAATAGATTTGATGCTGATCAAATCAAACCTGTGGTAGGAGTGTACTTTGGATGTGATCATGTATGTTACAGTAATATACACTGCTAGCTAGATTTAATGTAATTGTATACCAATGAATGCTTACTCTTAACTCAAGATAATGGAAGATAATTCAATCAATTAAATCTCTCATGTGTGGTCTGAAGGGACAGTCCATCCAGAACAGCTGCTGGGCAGGCAGAGACAGCCTACACACAACACAGCAACTCTCAATTCAATAACTACCGACCATCTCCACAAAGGGATTACAAGGACAACACATCAAGACAACTACAATGTTTGGAATAATTTGGAGTTATGTGAACCAGAGATTAATGTTATTAAATATGCTCTACTGTTTGTTGCTTTACATAAATCCAGGGATTCACTCCAATTGGTCAAATGACCTTTAGTCATCTCTAGTTTTAGTCGTCCACTCATTGGTTGGGATTCAACCCGGCAAGTCTACTAAGTAATGGAATGGGGCTTGTGCAAGTGTAACGCCAGGGAGGATAGAACAGGCCAGGGAGAGAGGGAAGGAGAGAAGAGGGGAGAGGGGGGAGAGGGGGAGAGTGGGGAGAGGGGAGATAGTGTAGAGTGGATACTGAATTGACAATCATAAAATACACCAGCCATTCCCAGCTCCAGTGCATTATGGTAGCAGATACAGTACATACTGTAGATATAATCCAATAGAAGACAATACAAACAGCAGCATCAATGGGTCAGAATCATCTGGGGGAAAGTGTGTTAGCGAAGCTACTAAGCCGGCTAGCTGTCTGAAGGGCAACACCCCCAGAACAGAACTCTCTGAATAAACTGAGCACTCACAAGAGAACACTCATTAAGAGTTCTACAGAAAACAGAGAACTATAGTATCTCACTCATATGATTCATGAAGATCTGAGTCTTTGTGGGGGCAGGCAGAGGGAGGGGTATTACAGGGTTATTGATTTTGTGATTGGCTGGTTGGCAGTGAGTGACAGCGGGTCCTTGGGTCCGTGTGAACAATAGCCTAGTGACTTGGACAGTGTTCCGGTAAAGAGCTCATGAGTGAATTCAGTGTTCTGGTAATGTGCTCATGAGTGAATTCCATGGGTGTGCTAAGCATTGATCTCCACGTTGGGTGGAATCACCATAGATACCCTAGTCTTTAATCATTTATAACTGGGATAGTAAGCCTCAACCTTCTCCAAGACCTCCCCGATCTCTGAATTAGAAAAGCATATAAAAGCCACACTAAACACACAACTTGACATTTTTGATGATGGCTCTAGCAATAACGAACATCTTTTACATTCAATTATTTACAGTACCAATAAGAGCAGTAAAGCTAGTCTTTTCAGTTCGCTGCAGCTAGCGACTGGAACGAGTTGCAACAAACACTCAAACTGGACAGCTATATCTCAGTCTCTTCATTCAGAGACTCAATCATGGACACTCTTACTGACAGTTGTGGCTGCTTTGCGTGATGTATTGTCGTCTCTACCTTCTTGCCATGTGTGCTGTTGTCTGTGTCCAATAATGTTTGTACCCTGTTTTGTGCTGCTACCATGTTGTATTGCTACCATGTTGTTGTCATGTTGTGTTGCTACCATGCTGTGTTGTCGTCTTAGGTCTCTCTTGTAGTGTTGTGTGTTTTGTCCTATATTTTTATTTAATTTATTTATATTTTTTATCCCAGCCCCCATCCCCACAGGAGGCTTTTTGCCTTTTGGTAGGCCGTCATTGTAAATAAGAATTTGTTCTTAACTGACTTGCCTAGTTAAAAAAAAAAAAAAGCACACGACAGAACTTCCTCAATCAACCTCTTCCACATGAGTTTTCAATGATAGTGGAGTGAATAGCATTATTAGGACTGCCCACAGGTTGAGGTGAATGTGCATAATTGAGGTTAATACAGGACATCATCACCATGGAGATCACCTTGGGAGTTAACCAGTATAGAGGACTTGTCTTATTGTAAGATAATAACACATACAGTGGAACAATAGCCTAGTCCACTAGTACGCAGGAAGTAGTCCGGAAATGTACCTCTTCATTCATCACAATGGTCCCAGGCACAGTTATTTTGAGGGGAAGGATCACAGGCCAAGGGTTCTACATATACATCATAGTTTACATATACATCATCACCAAGTTTGGGCCAACTATCTCTCCTTGAGATCAAAGATGGTCTGTTTATGAGTAAATGTACATCGGTACTTCCATTTGGATTTTTAATACACTTCAAATGATTGGTGCACTCCAACCCTACTGGGACACTGATCTCTTACTCCCATTTTTCTTTCTTGTTCTCGCTCACTCTCATTATCGTTCTCTCTCTGTGCTCTCTGGGCTTTGGAGCGGAGTCTGTTTCAGTGTGTGTGAAGCTGTGGTGCAGGATGGTGTTAAGGGAGGGAGGGAGGGAGGGAGGGAGGGAGGGAGGGAGGGAGGGAGGGAGGGAGGGAGGGAGGGAGCTAGTGTCTGGTGCTGAAGGGAGAGGAGAGGATGAGAAGTGGAGGTGCTGGCTGCCTGGGTCTCACAAGGATCTGAATAAGTTAGATACCACAGAGACAGCCCCAGACACTAGTTCCCTCCTTACACACAGAGCACTGTGGCCAGACCAGAGGGAGTCCTAGGCACCTTGTTAATGGACACAGCATGGCCATTTAGCAGAGCCAGAGAAGAAATGGTTAGCTAGATACAGCTAAAAGACTTGGAGGAAAACAGGCAGAAGACCCATTCCATGCCATGTGGAAGGAGGAACAGAGCAAGCTGCCAGACCAGAAACACCTGAAAATGGGAGGGGCGAAAGAGGGCATGAAGTGGATGGGTGAGTGAGGGGATCAAACTAACAGATAAGGCCAGGTGACGACACCAGTCTAATAAGTGTCTTTGAAAGCATTATAGAAAGCATTATATACTTAGATGAAAGCTTTCAGCTGGGAACAAGCTCAAGCTCAGCATCATCTGACTCGGAAGACGTGAAGACTACATGAGGCTGGCAAGAGCCAAAGTGTATAGTCTATGAATCCCAGGTCATGGAGCTCATGAAGTTCTGCCAGACCAGCTAAAGAACATTCAGGACCCTGCCTGGAACATTCAGTAAACACAACATCCATATTCAGTTAGACTGAGGTTGTAGTATAATAGACGTGAAAAAATATATAAACACAACATGCAACAATTTCAAAGATTTTACTGAGTTACAGTTCATATAAGGAAATCAGTCAATTGAAATAAATACATTAGGCCCTAATTTATGGATTTCACATGACTGCGAATACAGATATGCATCTGCTGGTCACAGATACTTGAAATAAATAAGGTAGTGGTGTGGAAACCAGTCAGTACCTGGTGTGACCATCATTTGCCACGCATAGAGCTGTTGATTGTGGCCTGTGGAATGTCCCACAACTCTTTAATGGCTGTGTCCGAAGTTGCTGGATATTGGCGGGAACTGGAACACGCTGTTGTACACATCGATCCAGAGCATCCCAAACATGCTCAATAGGTGACATGTCTGGTGAGTACGCAGGCCATGTAAGAACTGGGACATTTTCAGCTTCCAAGAATTGTGTACAGATTTTTGAGACATGGGGTTGTGCATTATCATGCTGAAATGGCACGACAATGGGTCTCAGGATCTCGTCACGGTATCTCTGTGCATTCAAATTGCCATCGATAAATTGCAATTGTGTTCATTGTCCGTAGCTTATGCCTGCCCATAGCATAACCCCATCCACACCATGGGGCACTCTGTTCACAACGTTGACTTCACCAAACCGCTCGCCCACACGACGCCGTACACGCTGTCTTCCATCTTCCCGGTACAGTTGAACCGGATTCATACATGAAGATCACACTTCTATTGTGTGCCAGTGGCCATCCAAGGTGAGCATTTGCCCACTGAAGTCGGTTAAGACGCTGAACTACAGTCAGGTCAAGACCCTGGTGAGGACGACGAGCACGCATATAAGCTTCCCTGAGACAGTTTGTGCAAAGATTATTTGGTTGTGCAAACCCACAGTTTTATTAGCTGTATAGGTGGCTGGTCTCAGATGATTCCTCAGGTGAAGAAGCTGGATGTGGGGGTCCTGGGCTGACAGGGTTACACATGGTCTGCGGTTGTGAGGCTGGTAGGACGTACTGCCAATTTCTCTAAAACAACGTTGGAGGCGGTTTATGGTAGAGAAATGAACATTCATTCTCTGGCAACAGCTCTGGTGGTCATTCCTGCAGTCAGCATGCCAATTGCACGCTCCCTCAACATCTGTGGCATTGTGTGTCAAAACTGCATATTTTAGAGTGGCCTTTTATTGTCCCCAGCATAAGGTGCACTTGTGTAATGATTATGCTGTTTAAACAGCTTCTTGATATGCCACACCTGTCAGGTGGATGGGTTGTATTGGCAAAGGATAAATGTTCACTAACAGGGATGTAAACAAATTTGTGCTCAAAAGTTCAGTGAAATAAGGTTTTTGTGCATACAGAACATTTCTGGGATCTTTTATTTCAGCTCGTGAAACACTTTACATGTTGCGTTTATATTTATGTTCAGTATAGAATGCCTGGTATGCTCACAACTGCATTGTGGTAAAGATATTGCTAGCTCTTGTAAATAAGTATATAATGGATTTTGATGTTTTAAATAATATTTTTTACAAGTGTACTGACAAGTGACTAAATTATTCCATCTGCATCAGAAACCAAAAAAGTGTTGACTTCTGGATCAATTCATTGTGATATTCATGAATGAATTTGGAAGTAACTAGCTACAATCTCACTGCTAAAACAAATGATGCAGGGAGTTGGTGTATCATTTGTTGGCAAGTAAACATGTTTCAAGTAAACATGTTTCATTAGTCTGTCAATGTAGCAAATAAGAAGACATGGATTGTATTCAAGACAAAGTGTATTTACTCTAGAGACTGAGGTAAGTTTACACAGCAGTATGTAGGAACAGTTATGTCAATGTATGACATACAGTGGGGAGAACAAGTATTTGATACACTGCCGATTTTGCAGGTTTTCCTACTTACAAAGCATGTAGAGGTCTGTAAATGTTATCATAGGTACACTTCAACTGTGAGAGACGGAATCTAAAACAAAAATCCAGAAAATCACATTGTATGATTTTTAAATCATTAATTAGCATTTTATTGCATGACATAAGTATTTGATCACCTACCAACCAGTAAGAATTCCGGCTCTCACAGACCTGTTAGTTTTTCTTTAAGAAGCCCTCCTGTTCTCCACTCATTACCTGTATTAACTGCACCTGTTTGAACTCGTTACCTGTATAAAAGACACCTGTCCACATACTCAATCAAACAGACTCCAACCTCTCCACAATGGCCAAGACCAGAGAGCTGTGTAAGGACATCAGGGATAAAATTGTAGACCTGCACAAGGCTGGGATGGGCTACAGGACAATAGGCAAGCAGCTTGGTGAGAAGGCAACAACTGTTGGCGCAATTATTAGAAAGTTCAAGATGACGGTCAATCTCCCTCGGTTTGGGGCACCATGCAAGATCTCACCTCGTGGGGCATCAATGATCATGAGGAAGGTGAGGGATCAGCCCAGAACTACACGGCAGGACCTGGTCAATGACCTGAAGAGAGCTGGGACCACAGTCTCAAAGAAAACCATTAGTAACACACTACGCCGTCATGGATTAAAATCCTGCAGCGCACGCAAGGTCCCCCTGCTCAAGCCAGCGCATGTCCAGGCTCATCTGAAGTTTGCCAATGACCATCTGGATGATCCAGAGGAGGAATGGGAGAAGGCCATGTGGTCTGATGAGACAAAAATAGAGCTTTTTGGTCTAAACTCCACTCGCCGTGTTTGGAGGAAGAAGAAGGATGAGTACAACCCCAAGAACACCATCCCAACCGTGAAGCATGGAGGTGGAAACATCATTCTTTGGGGATGCTTTTCTGCAAAGGGGACAGGACGACTGCACCGTATTGAGGGGAGGATGGATGGGGCCATGTATCGCGAGATCTTGGCCAACAACCTCCTTCCCTCAGTAAGAGCATTGAAGATGGGTCGTGGCTGGGTCTTCCAGCATGACAATGACCCGAAACACACAGCCAGGGCAACTAAGGAGTGGCTCCGTAAGAAGCATCTCAAGGTCCTGGAGTGGTCTAGCCAGTCTCCAGACCTGAACCCAATAGAAAATCTTTGGAGGGAGCTGAAAGTCCGTATTGCCCAGCGACAGCCCCGAAACCTGAAGGATCTGGAGAAGGTCTGTATGGAGGAGTGGGCCAAAATCCCTGCTGCAGTGTCTGCAAACCTGGTCAAGAACTACAGGAAACGTATGATCTCTGTAATTGCAAACAAAGGTTTCTGTACCAAATATTAAGTTCTGCTGTATCAAATACTTATGTCATGCAAAAAAATGCAAATTAATTACTTAAAAATCATACAATGTGATTTTCTGGATTTTTGTTGATAAAAATTACAGACCTCTACATGCTTTGTAAGTAGGAAAACCTGCAAAATCGGCAGTGTATCAAATACTTGTTCTCCCCACTGTAGACAGGTGTGTGCCTTTCCAAATAATGTCCTATCAATTGAATTTAAAACAGGTGCACTCCAATCAAGTTGTAGAAACATCTCAAGGGTGATCAATGGAAACAGGATGCACCTGAGCTCAATTTCAAGTCTCATATCAAAAGGTCTGAATACTTATGTAAATAAGGTATTTCTGTTTTTTATTTTTTATAAATTTGCAAAATTTTCTAAAAATGTGTTTTCGCTTTGTCATTATGGGGTTTTGTGCGTAGATTGATGAGGAAAACAAATAATGTAAGACATTTTAGAATAAGGCTGTAACGTAACAACATTTGGAAAAAAGGAAGGGGTCTGAATACTTTCCAAATGCACTGTATATACAGTAGAAGAAAAATATACTACTAACGCCTTTAATAAATGCTACAGTTCTACAAAGGAAATACCTGCATATGGTGTGTTTGGTGGGTGCAGTGAGGTGTCACTTCGATTCAAGGGGAGACTGTAAGTTGGTCAAAATCATGTGGTTGTCACACCTCCCATGGAAGCCTCCTGTTTTAGGGAAGCCTGGTTCTTGACAAGGCTACCACGACAGTGATCTCATTTGCAGTTGCGCCAATTATTACACTTTTGATTCACAATAGACAGCCCCCGCTCAGTTAGTAGGCTTTATGGATTGACAGATGATATCAAAGTGAAAGCCCTACCAATAAACTGGATTTATCCCAAGGCCACAAACAGCTCTCTCAGATTACAAGTTCTGAGAAGCATATGTTTCTTAGAGCTTGGTGAGAGCGTGGTTGTCCTAGGGTTATTTTCAATACAACCTTTCCACAACCTTTTGGGAAAGATAGAGGATAGTTGCTTGACTTTGGAACATTCTCAGCACATTTAAGGAACTTTACGTTATTTTCTTGGTATTTCATTACTTTAAAGATGCACTATGCAGAAGTCGCTATGCCATTTGCTGGTTGTTAAAATTATAATTTCAGTTAATGTGACTAAACAAATAGTCATTTTGTAGAGAATCATTGTACCATCTAAACCGCTGGGAAAAATATTTTCCATAACCAAAAGTATTGTATGTTTAGCTGTTTGAAGCTGGTGTACAAAAGCGAAAGTAAAAGATGCAAAAATGAAACTTCAGGACATGAAGCATAGAAATAGTGCACATAGAACAGATCTACCGTTTCTTAAACTTGCTTTCAATGATAATGACATATTTATAACACACATTTCTATGTGAATTTGGTCGGGTCGCCCAAAAAGTTACATATTGTAGCTTTAACAGAACGATTTCTAAAAGTTGGTTAATTTCAATTTTGGTAATGTTCTAGGAACATTCTCCAACTGCTTTGACACTGGGAATGTTCGCAAATAGTTCAGAGAACTTTAAGAAAAAAAGTGGGAATTTCAATACTTCAGCATAAAGTTTCCTCATCCCACTGGGCACAGACGTAAATTCAACGTTTATTCCACGTTGGTTCAATTTCATTGATATGATGTGGAAACAACATCGATTCAACCAGTGTGTATCCAGTGGGATGGTCCTATTTAAAGTCATTTCTCAAATTATTTGAGGACATTATGAAAACTTTCCATAAAAACCACAAGAAAACTTTAGTAGCGTTTAGAGAAATATATACATTCCGTTCTCAACATCAACAAAACTCTCTCTATCCTGTATCTTGTTAAGTGTGTTAAGGTGTGTTGGCGCACCCACTAATTGGTCACACCTGATCTTATTGAGTGCTTGTTTCCTTTGAAATGGGGTCTGCTTTAGTAGATGAATAATTCCATGGATAGAGAACTGTAAACTCAATGATAAAAAAACAAGATTAATGATTAATGCCTAAGGAAATTAATTTCCATGTGTCCTATCTTTTTTTAAAGTTTACCCAAAATAAGATAACAGTGTTATTAAAAGTGAACGTTTTAAGGAAGTCATTCAAAAATCTCAGAATAATCTAGAATTTATGTTCTCAGAACATTAATACAACCTACCAGGAAAACTTTCAAGGAACCAGAGTAAAACATTCTCAGAACCTCCCTGCAGCCTAAAAATAAGCGTTTACAAAACAGGCAAATTGTTCACTTCTATTCCCAGAATGTTTAAAATACGTTCCGTTTTGCCGGTTAGGAAAGGTATGGCTTCGTTCCCACAACCAATGGGAAACCAAACAAATATATCCGCACAACTTCAAATGAACCAAATGTGCTAGCTGGGATCTATATTGCCTCTTTGTTGGGATGGAAAACAGAAAGCTCATGACCCACAGCTGCATAGTAAAGCAGAACAATGTTCCTGCAGGTTTACATGCTGACCATTGACCTAAACAGCACACATGTGAAGTATCAGGTTTATTGTTTCATTGATGATCTTTATAAGAGAATCAAATGGTACCAATCTCTGTAACATGCGTGGATGGTTCAGATATGCTGGTTGATATTCCATGGAAATTGCCTGTGGAAATGGCAGATCTAAATGTCGGCATGCAAAGTCGCTTGACCGCGGTTTTGATCTGAACATACAGTACTGTATATCAGGCGTGAATAATCCATATGAGTAGGCCTATAAAACCAGGAAACACACGTAAGGCGTATTGCCAGCAGAGGCTTACATTTCAAAGCTTCAGATAATAGGGGATTGAGATCATTATGTGAAAGTGAAAACACAACAGTAACCTAAACACGAGGACTGTGTGAGGTAGTGGGATCATCTTTGGGGAATGATCACAATGCTCAGTCAGCAATTTCATTGTGTCAACTGAACGGTTTATTATTTTGAACACATAAAACACGAACATGCACACGCACAAATACACACACGCTCGCTCTATTGTATCTCATTGATACTTTTAAGCCGTCTATCTCATGATCTCCTCGCTTTCTCCCAATCTACGTGAATTGTGTTGCAGTTACAAACTGTTGTAATAGCTTCGCTACAACTGTTACACCAAAACTGCTCTAAGCTTACCTTGCAACCGAACATGAGGGAGAGAGTCCGATTGCTGCAGATTACCTTACACTGACACATCACCGGCGAGAGGCACTTTAGATTCCTTACAGGCGGAGACATCCGTTCAACACCCATAGACCAGACCACACCGGTTCACCGCCAGAGCCGCGATGCTGGAGGTTAGGGAGCGTTGAAGAGCAGTATTCGGTGCAGGTGACTAGGTTATCCACGGTTGTTAGCCTACTCTGAAATTTGCTAAGCTACTCAATGCTGAAATCCGACGGTCAACTCCAAGGGCTTGTATGATCAGAAAATCTAACTTTCAGTTCGGGAACATGAGCTATGGATTGTAGCCTACCCTATTCGCTCTAAGGGTTTGCTTAGACCCTGGACAGTTGTTCAGGTTGAAATACTGTTGTTCACCTCATGTTCCTTCTATTCAAGTGTTACAAGAACACCATCATTCATGATTTGCATAAGTCTTCAACCACATCGGGCTCTCTCTAAACCGTAATGTTTGGATTTCATGCGCAATTATAATTGGAATGTGTAGTAGGCTCTGCCTCAGTGAATCAAGACAAAAGCAGTCATGTTATCGGCTCCCATGCGGCTATCGATAATCACACAACATGCACAATGATTTTTGAACTGTAGATTATTTTTTATCAAAACATGCACACATAATCCATAAACAGTAAATAATGTACTATCATGAGCTGACGTTTCCACATCATAGTCCCCTCACACTGCCTGCTGTTCATGCTCACACCAACTATGCAGCGATCATAGAAAGCCCATATGGTGTTATAATAGCGCCCCCTCATGTACAAATGGAGCAGTGTTTGCTGGGAACTGTCCATGGTCTTGAAATGCGAATAAAGCTTCAGCACAGCAGAGGCCAGCGACACACTCTTTTCAGCGTGCAACTGCAATCACTTGTATGTCAGCATGCGGCGATATGTTTAACACTGAGACCAGTCCTAAATCTAAAATAGAAGCTTATGGTCAAACACAATATGTGTTCTCTCTCTCTCTCTCTCTCTCTCTCTCTCTCTCTCTCTCTCTCTCTCTCTCTCTCTCTCTCTCTCTCTCTCTCTCTCTCTCTCACAAACACTTTCAAGTGTAGATGTCAATCTATGATAACACCTGAGGTTATCAGAATCAAACTTATCAAGTGGTTCTTTGTTTGGGTGGGGAGGGTGTTATGCGCTGTCTGACTGTGTCCACAAGGCGGAGCAAGAGAACCAGGTGGACTAAATATTGTGCATTCATCTCAGGAACGACTGCGGCGCGGGGCTCCACGCTCTCGAATGACGTCAATGTAATGTTAAATGGAACAGATGCGACCGTACAAGACGCTCAGGGTGTGCAGAGATAAAATACCTGTTTCATCTTATTCCAAAAGCCTTGTCTCTCCCCCGTAAGAGGCAAGTAAGCTGTCAGGGACATTAAAATGAACATGTATGGGCTGTCGTTATTCCAAGAGGAAGTTCAACGTTCAAAATATACTGGATTAATTCCCTTTTATCCCGATGCCTTGCATTCCAGAGAGACCACAGAGGTTCATAAACTAGCACATCAATTGTGTATTTATTCGATTATTACCAAACTATACATTTGAAAACCTTGCCTGGGAGCAAACACTTAGCACTTTTTACATAAAAATCATGTAATTATTTTCGTACAAAATACTTATTTTATACATGTCATATTGCTACAGCCTAAAATGGTCAAAAAGAGAAACATGTAGAAAGATAAATATATACTGTGTGTGTGTGTGTGTGTGTGTGTGTGTGTGTGAGAGAGAGAGAGAGAGAGAGAGTTAGAAGACACTTTTTCACTCTGTTTCTGCATTATGCATTATTGTGTATATGTCCAAGCACACTGTGCTTTGCAACCTCACAACATGGTTTCCATGGATATTATCTTCTAAAATAGAGCTTCTACTGTGGTTGCAGTACCAAACATTGGGGAGGCAGACAGATTAAAGACTCCGATATTTCTGGACAAACGCAGGAAAACTGCTAGTCACAACAGGTACACCCAAAGAAAATAATCTCACTCTCCGTGATTGTTTAATACACGTTCACTGTGAAACTGGATGCCTTCCAAACAGTGTTATCCAAAACACTATTAGCCTGCTTAAAGAGGCTCTCAATAACAGTGTTATGGTTATATACCATGCTGTAGTCAATGTCTGGTGACCTCTATGTGAATGTCTAGCCACAGACAGTGTGGGCCCTAGCCTAGCTACCACAGTCACAGAAGCCTGTATGTGGGGCTGGCCTACCCCTCAGTGGGCTCAGGCAGTACAGCTCTCACTTCACATGGTGGGACTATGCTTGGGTATACGATCAATAATGTACATTTTCTAAGTTGATGACTAAACAGAGGTGTCTGTTCAGTCATCAACACTCCGCCCCCATATTCTAAAACAAAATTCGCAAAACCACTAAAGTACTGTTCACAACTGCTACACTGAGAGTTGGCATTGTGTAACAATACGTTTGACATCAAACTGCTACATTGTATTCATATCCCAGCTGTACTTTGTTTAGTAGGGAACTACACATCCCAACGGTACATTGTGGAGTAGTGAACTACACATCCCAACAGAACATTGTGTAGTAGGGAACTACACTTCCCAGCAGTACATTGTGTAGTAGTGAACTACATGTCCCAGCAGTACATTGTGTAGTAGTGAACTACACGTCCCAGCACTATATTGTGTAGTAGTGAACTACAAGTGCCAGCAGAACATTGTATAATAGCGAACTACGCATTCCAACAATGCATTGCGTAATAGTGAACTACACATCTCAGGAGACTATTGTGTAGTAGTGAACTTCACATCCCAACACTGCATTGTGTAGCGGTGAGCTTCACATCCCGACACTGCACTGCATAGGGTGAACAAGCACACAGAAGAGAGGAAACCCCACAAGAGCCAGAGTGTTTCCATGACAACATCTGCAGGGGGCGGGGATTCCCCATCAAATAATCCATTGGCTAGCTGGCTGGTGGTCAGGTTACCGTGTTCCTATAGGATGACTGCACATCCTCATTGACTATTACAGCTTCTTAAAGAGTACAGTCAGGCCATAGGTCTCCTCCTCCTGCTGCTATACTGGCTGTCACTGGGTTCCACCTCAATGGCCTTGACTGATTCACCTGTCCTGTGTGTTCTGGTCTCCTTCCTTTCATGATTTGATGTGACTTGGGGTTGATTAAGTCACAAAATTAACGTAACACGAGGGGATAGGTTGTGGTTTTAGTTAAGTGACAAAAGTCTAATTGTAGGTAACAGTCAGTTATACGACTACTGTAATTTTGTTAGTGAAAGGTCAGATTAAAGCACTGTATATGGTAGAATGAACTCAGCAACAGCTCTACGTTAACATCATAGAAACATGGCATAACAGCTCTGCTGTTGTTGACAACTTACAGATAATCAGATATACATGATATGAAACCCAAGGAGCTGCGCTATGTGAAAGGCTACATTAGGCTATCTGATGCTACAGATGTAGGATCTTAATTTGACTAGTATTGTCATAGCAAAATAATCCTGCAGCAACAAGATTTAGCCTAACCATAATGTTGCTTGATGGTTAGGCTTTTGGCTGGACAAAAGTAGGCTACATGAAAAGTGCAATACTATTAGTATAGAGATAAAAACACGCCACTTTGATACAGGTATGATCGGAAGGGACTTTTTCGTAGCAGGTTAGGAGAAATTACTCAGCAGTTTAGGAGAATTAACGTTGCAGGTTAGGAGAATTAGGTTACAGTTCGGAAAAGGTTTAGGTTTAGTGGAGATACTCGCCATAACCTGCTACATAAAGTCACTTCCAGTCGTAGCTGTATCGGAGTGGTGTATTTTTAGGGAGTCCCGTTAATATAACTGTGTGTTAGTGCAGGACCCCTTATTTAGAGCATGCTACCTCTTTTGAGATTGAGTTTTACAAAGATTGCAGAACTGGCAGACTGTTTTCTCCTTCTATTGAGACTGAATGCTGAACCCGGGAGAGCTTGGTTTGTTGTTTTTAATGTTTTGAAATTCTCAGAGAAAATGTTCTATTGAAAAAGTTTGGTTACTAGCTACCTTTTTGAATTTGGATGCTGTGAAGGGGTTAGCATCTGTTGCTGGGACCGCTACCATCTGTCCAGGGATCCTGCCAACCAAAAGTCTGAAGAGCTGCTTGGCGTAGCAGCTAGCCTAGCTGCTAACTAGCTATCACGATAGCAAGGTTTCCTGAAAACTTGAACAAAGCCAGCAACACAGTTAGCCCTTGTGGCTAGGACTGCGGATTGTCCCAGGGTTGTGGCTGTGTAAAACCCTGCTGTTTGTTGCTGTTTCCATCTGCCCTGTAACCTGCCCTTTCTGGAACTGTGTGTAGTACCAGCGTTAGCCTACGTTGCTACCATGACACCCAAAATCAAAGCCTGTGGGAGTAACGGAGAGGAAAGTGTTTCGCTATCATAGGTGAAGGATCTTTTAAACCAACAAAAAGGTTTCTACAAGCAGTTGTAAAAAAATAGCTTCAGCTGTATATGTTCAGAGCCATATTCCTGTAAAGCTTAGAGAGGATCTCATGCCTAATGCTGATGAAGTGGTGTAGTTTGGCAGTAGAATGGCCTTACTGAAGAGCTCAGTGACTTTCAAAGTGGCACTGTCATAGGATACCACCTTTCCAACAAGTCAGTTCGTCAAATTTCTGCCCTGCTCGAGCTTCCCTCGGTCAACTGTAAGTGCTGTTATTGTGAAGTGGAAACGTCTAGGAGCAACAATGGCTCAGCCGCGAAGTGGTAGGCCACACAAGCTCACAGAACGGGACCGCTGAAGTGTGTTGCACGTAAAAAGTCAGCACAAGAACTGTTCGTCGGTAGCTTCATGAAATGGGTTTCCATGACCGAGCAGCCGCACACAAGCCTAAGATCAGCATGCATAATGCCAAGCGCTGGCTGGAGTGGCGTAAAGCTCGCCGCCATTGGACTCTGGAGCAGTGGAAACGCGTTCTCTGGAGTGATGAATAACACTTGTCCGACGGACAAATCTGGGTTTGGCAGATGCCAGGAGAACGCTACCTGCCCCAATGCATAGTGCCAACTGTAAAGTTTGGTGGAGGAGGAATAATGGTCTGGGGTTGTTTTTCATGGTTCGGGTTAGGCTCCTTAGTTCCAGTGAAGGGAAATCTTAATGCTACAGAATACAGTGACATTCTAGATGTTTCTGTACTTCCAACTTTGTGGAAACAGTTTGGGGAAGGCCCTGTCCTCTTTCAACATGACAATGCCCCCGTGCACAAAGCGAGGTCCATACAGAAATGGTTTGTCGAGATCGGTGTGGAAGAACTTGACTGGCTTGTACAGAGCTCTGGCCTCAACCCCATCGAACACCTTTGGGATGAATTGGAACGCTGACTGCGAGCCAGGCCTAATCGCCCAACATCAGTGTCCGACCTCACTAATGCTCTTGTGGCTGATTGGAGGCAAGTCTCCTCAGCAATGTTCCAAAATCTAGTGGAAAGCCTTCCCAGAAGAGGGGAGGCTGTTATAGCAGCAAAGGTGGGACAAACTCTGATTTTGGAATGAGATGTTCGACAAGCCGATGTCCACATACTTTTGGTCATGTTGTGTATGTTTGAAATGCCTGATAATGTGTGTGATGTTAACATAGGTCTATTTTCTGGGTTACCTTAATATATACTGGTTTTTATCAAGCTGTCTTCTCAAGAGGAAGCTGCTCACTGTAACCAGTGCCTGTAATCTGGCTCAGGTTATTAATCAACCTACCAGGGTGTTTAAAAACAGTACAGGAACTACTGTTAATCATCCACATGTATTGATCATATTATAGTGTCCATATCTATGAAAGCCAAAGTTCAAAGGCTGGGCCTAAAATAGTGAATAATAGATCATACAAAACTTTGAAGATACAAAAAATATGTGTTGGTCTAACGTGTGTAATGAGGAGCATCCAGACACTGCTCTTGATGCGCTTATGAAGTAGTTTCTTCCAGTTATTAAAACGCATCCACCTATTAAGAAACTCATTGTTAGAACTGTTAAGGCCCTGTGGATTGATTTAAGAATGGAAAAGCTTTATGGTTGAGAGGGATGAAGCAAAATGACTGCTTTATAACAGAACAGAGTGGAACATCTTGCTCTTCACTGTAATCAGAGGGCTAATACAAATACTATGCATGCCAGTCTCTCTTGGCCAAACGTAGAGGAGAGACTGACAGCATCAGTTCTTGTTTTTATAAGGAACATGAATGTGTTGAAAATCCAAAATTGTTTTCATAGTCAACTTACACACAGCTCTGACACACACTTACCCCACCAGACATGCCACCAGGGGTCTTTTCACAGTCCCCAAATCCAGAACAATTCAAGAAAATGTACAGTATTTTACAGAGCCATGATTGCATGGAACTCCTTTCCATCTCAGCAAACCTGGTTTCAAAAAACATAAACACCTCACGGCACAATGCCTCTCCCCTATTTGACCTGTGTATGTATTGAATTGATATGTAGGCTATGTGTGACATTTTAAATGTATGTAGCTCTGTCCTTGAATGGTTCTTATCTATTAATGTTCTGTATTATGTAATGTTTCATGTTTTGTGTGGACCCCAGGAAGAGTAGCTGCTACTTTCGCACCAGCTAATGGGGATCCTAATAAAATACCAAATACAGAGTTTTCAGTGAATTTATGTAAATCACAAAGCTTATCTGCATTTCCTTTAGCTCAGGAAAATTCTCAACAACAAAGGCATTATCAAATTAAGATCCTACATCTGTACCTGTTCAAGGCTTACAGCAACAGTGTTGGACAACATGAAACGGAAAAACCTTGTCAGGGACCCACAGGACTGAACATTTTTGTTCCAGCACAACAAGTACACCTGATTCACTCCTAATCAAAGACTAGTTGAGTCAAGTGTGCTATAGTGGTGGGCTGGAACAATATTGTCCAATTGCGGGTGTCTCTGATGAACGGATTGGTAAACTTTAACATTACAGGAAAAGATGACAGCATATCTGCACATATTTTTCCTCTCTGTCAGGAATTCTGCCAAACAGTGGGAAAGCCTGAGACCTGTTGCCTCTTTATGTAACCTTTATTTCACTAGGCAAGTCAGTAAAGAACAAATTCTTATTTACAATGACGGCCAACCTACAGGGTCAGCCATAGTAGTACGGTGCCCCTGGAGCAAATTAGGGTTAACCTTTCGGTTACTGGCCCAATGCTCTAACCGCTAGGCTACCTGTAAACATTAAACAGACGTTTAGTCACTTAAGACAGGGGTCGTCTATGCGTGACCCTTTTTGAAACCATATGTTCTTTATGTTTTTCCATGTAAAATGTAGTTACTTCTCCACGTAAATTACTTCCACATTGCATAATTTATATAACAATGACCTTGTCACACCACTCCAGATTAGACACACACCACCCTGAGACACAACACAGTGAGACTGTCACACACACAAGCACGCGCACACAGTAATGGCCAGACAGCTCAGGCCCCGTTTAAGTCCACTCAGTAACTAAGCCTGGGGGAAACGTGAGCTCCCAGTAACTAATCAATGCTCTCATGTTCCCATTTGAACACTTACACTTACACACACTCATACTATACAAACACTAAAGATAAAGGTGTAAAGGTAAAGGTAAAGGTGTAAAGGCGTAAAGGTAAAGGTAAAGGTGTAAAGGTAAAGGCATAAAGGTAAAGGTGTAAAGGCGTAAAGGTGTAAAGGTGTAAAGGTGTAAAGGTGTAAAGGCGTAAAGGTAAAGGTGTAAAGGCGTAAAGGTAAAGGTAAAGGTGTAAAGGCGTAAAGGTAAAGGTAAAGGTAAAGGTGTAAAGGTGTAAAGGTAAAAAGGCGTAAAGGTAAAGGTGTAAAGGCGTAAAGGTAAAGGTAAAGGTGTAAAGGCGTAAAGGTAAAGGTGTAAAGGCATAAAGGTAAAGGTGTAAAGGCATAAGGTATGTATTCAACCAGTCTACTAGAAACACTCTTTATACTCTGACACCCCACATGTGCCAGGCCACGTTCATACGCGTTCACACAAATCCACACCCTCCCTTACCAACACACACATACGTACATGCCTGCATAACTATAAATCTAAGGAACGCCCCCAAACAGAGCATGCACGACACATGACAAAAACAGACCTCTAGCTCCTATTGGTGCTAAGCTATAGGTGACCAGGCAGACAGACCTACAGACAGACGGACAGGCAACCAGACAGACAGATTGACCCCCGTCTCCCATAGCAACTAACCACTCATCAACAACACTTTGACCCGACATGCCAGACACAGACAGTGAGAGGGATGAGGGGTAATAAGGAAAGACCCAGAGGTAAATCTACCTACCACACACGAGCAGAGGGAAGGGAGCTTAGTGCGGCCCTTCATGAGCGAGAGACACAGAAAAACAGCCTCTCAGGCGCCCGCGGTAAAGGAGGAAAGGAGGGATGGAGGAATGGGAAGAGAGAGAGACCGATGGGAGACTGTGAATGGGTGGGGGGGGATAAAAAAGAGACGGGGAGGGGAAGAGAGGGAGGGGGAAGGGGGTTGTCGTAGCAGATGAGGAGAGAGAGTTTTTATCCTGGAAGCCAGAGTTGGTGTTGGCTATGTCTCAGTGTTAAGGCTAGGGTCTGAACAGAGAGAGCTGGCTGACTGATCCAGCCGTGACTCACAAAACATGTTCGTCACAGCCAGTGAGAGAGGGGAGGGGAGAGAGAGAGCGATAGAGAGATTGAGAGCGAGGGAGATTGAGAGCGAGGGAGAGGGAGGAAGAGAAAGAAGGAGAGAGAGCGAGAGAGAGAGAGAGAGAGTGAGTGTAGACCAAACCTACGCTTTTTGCATGCATCTTCTGCTCTTCCCTTCAAACATACAGTACTGTTTATAGCCCCTCCTTCCTTCCTCTCTCCCTCTCTCCCTTTCTCCCTTTCTCTCTCTCTCATACACCTTACCCTTTATTTCTTCATTTGGATTCCTCCTATATGACTCAGGTCAGTGGAGGAACACAGTATTGGACTGTGATTTCATTGCAGCTTTAAAATAAATCTATGTTCAAATTTGGAGTAACATTGAATTCAACCAAAACATTTGTCATTTTGGACAAGCCTTGTGCAGGGTCAATTAAAGCTGCTTATAATATCCAACTGTGTTCTGGCAGCACTTGGAGTACACATTATAATCAACATGACGTGGAGCTACCTAAGCAACAGTAGTAGTGTCAGGCCAACTCATCTGCAACTTAAATGACCCAAAGGCCGGTCCAATTTCAAAACAACCTATAGCCACAGAACACATCCACCTCAGGAGGTTGATTTGCCTGACCCAGATCTATCTGGGTAACAGCATCCATCCACACCGGTCCATTATGATTCATGTCACTGGATGTGGCCACAGAGCATGTAACACCAGTACCAGGTGTAAACAGGGTAAAGGTCTGCGTGCTAGCCCAGAGCCAACTACATTCAAACAAAAGCTACATAATATGATGTTATCTTCAGTCTGTTCAGAGCAGTGCCGTGTATTCATGGATACCAAGGGAAGACAGGCTTCCCCCCGAAAAGAGCCCAAGAAGAAATTAATTAATAACATATACAATTATTTATCTTTCGTCTCTCTGTGTTTCATAATTTTCCTTGAATTCGCAAGAGGCTGAATGTATCTCACCGGAGAAAGCATCCGAGCGAGCGAACAGTGAAGCCAGCTTGGATTTTGGCGTCACTCCTATCAAATCACATTGAGAGCATATGTCATTGACAGAAACAACTTGAATTGATGCATCTCCTTGTGTTGTTGGCCTCCGGTGGCTAGCTAGCTAGCTAAAGTTGGCCCTTTCCTAAATTATCCATGGATGGAGATAAGGATTTGGACTTTTTTTTTTTGTTAATTCTTCATACTGGCCAATGATTACAATGGCGATTCTGATTCAACCATTAACTCATACATTGTTGTGCCCCTGGCCATGAGAGGATGGAAGTTCAATATGTAGCTACGTAGAAGGCTAATGTTAACTAGCTAACGTTGCCCATGAAAGGAAGTTAGGCTAGCGAGCAAGAGTTTTAGCCAGATAGTCTAGGACAACAAAAAATAAAAACGTGTGTAGACCGTTTCATCAACATGAAAGAGAGAAGGATGGCATTGGCGTTTCTCTACAAGTAGGGTGAGTCAACATATTTTTCTACTTGCGCGCGCGCACACACACACACACACACACACACAGAGAGAGAGAGAGAAATAAGATCCATGGACAGCCACGTCATGGATGGTTTACGTTGACTGGACTAAATTGTTTTTGGTATCTTTTAGTTGTCACTGTATTAGACTAAGCAGAGGTTATTATTGAAATGTTGAAATTGAAATGGTTTTGGAATAGTGGAGGCAGATCCTATTTTCTTTTCTACTTACGTTAACTCTCTGTGGTTCTATATCAATAGTTGTTTACTGGTCCGATAAATCCAGAAACATTAACTTGCTTGACCATGCTGTAGGTCATGTACAGTAACTGTCTGTTACATGCAATATGCTTTGTGGACTTCACCTGACAAAGGTTGCTATACGGTTTTGTGATGAAACAAAGGTGTGTTTGAATTTATTCTGCTACTGTGTCTTATTGTCTCAACCTTTAGGTCTATATATCACGGTCACAAGGCATATACGTAAATGAAC
Organism: Thymallus thymallus; assembly: GCA_023634145.1. Classification (NCBI taxonomy): domain Eukaryota; kingdom Metazoa; phylum Chordata; class Actinopteri; order Salmoniformes; family Salmonidae; genus Thymallus; species Thymallus thymallus. The sequence continues at coordinate 9,234,031 of CM042404.1, forward strand.
AGGTTATAGAGCAAACAACGCAATTATCTCAACACATGAGTAGTAATATGGCTTTTTTTCTGGCTTCCCCAGTGATTTTACCCACACACTGCTACTGGTTCAGAGGGGGTGTGAAACAGCAGGCAAACAGATTGAAAACAGCCCTGACCCCATTGGACTAGGCTCCATTGAACTGGGTTGCTGGATGTGTTTGACAGCAGCTGAGGATGGGCTGAGAGCCCACTTGTATTAGATAGAGGGTATTTGGACTAAAATGTTCTGTATCTATGACTAAAGCTAACTAACAGCCATCTAGTAATTTTCATTGACACAGTACTCAACAAATGGTGCATCACACAGAACATCTGCATCATATACAACTTGTGAATACTACGATACAATGCAAAGGGTTCATTTCTTATTCTCTGCTACCACCTACGCCAAGGTCACCCTCCTACCTGCACACTCCGGGTTTCATATAATCAACACTCATCAACAACATGTCTCACTCTGTGCTCTCTCACGCTCGCTCTCTCACTCCCTCGCTCTCTCCCTCACTCTCTCTCTACCACCTCCTCTTTTGCTCTCTTAGTCTCTCAGCCCCTCTCTCTTTTCTTCATCCCTCGCCTTTCATATGTTTTCTCTCCATGATACCCCTGCCATGTTGTCGTGGCAACAAACAGGCCCTGATAGCTTGGTTGCTAAGCAACTGACATCACCCATACGAGGAACATGAAGACACATAGTCAGAGACCAACAAACCATTCATATGTGTGTGTGTGTGTGTGTGCGCGCAGGCACGTGTGTATGTTTGTGCCTTCATATAATCAGTTAATTGATCTGTCATGTTTTTCTCTCTATATTCAGTGCTGTCTAGGACAGATATAGAGGTAGCAGTTCATGTCATTAACACTAGAGAGCTCATCATCGACAACAAATACATAGGCATTCAGAGGAGCCATTTTTTTGGCATGCAGCAGGTTAAGAAGACCCGTTTTTCCAGACCAGAATTTCAGATTTGACCGTTACAAATGAACAGAGAAGGGAAAATGGCCATGGTTCCTAAACCACTAGGCTAATGCTGGAGACTGCTGGAGTAATATTCACTGGCATTCTCTCTCCTGATTCCTTATTTTTCATTGGTCATATCCCATGACAAGAACTAGGATCCAGGCTATTGTACAGGAAAATAATTAATTGAATGATGTGAAATGACTAGTGAAACAGTAGAAATAGCACTGTGTCCCTGGACTAAATTCACATTTTCATGCACTCATACAGCATGCCACAAGGTGTCAGCCTACTCTATGTTGAAGAGTATGATAAGAGCACTGTCACAGTATCTGATCCATTTGCAAGGCCAATACCTCTGACACTCCTAAACACAGTGTGGGATCAGAGGGATGTATTGTACGGATCCCACCTTCTCCCTTGACACCAAGGGACATTATTTCATACCAGTCTTCTCTTTTCTGAGATATGTCTCTAGCCATCCATCCAGTCAATCAGTCAGTCAGCCAGCCAGCCACAGCCAGGTATTCAGCAGTGATACCAGCCAGGTATTCAGCAGTGTTACCAGCCAGCCATTCAGCAGTGTTACCAGCCAGCCACCCAGCAGTGTTACCAGCCAGCCACCCAGCAGTGTTACCAGCCAGTCATTTAGCAGTGTTAAAAGCCAGCCATTCAGCAGTGTTAAAAGCCAGCCATTCAGCAGTGTTACAAGCCAGCCATTCAGCAGTGTTAAAAGCCATGCATTCAGCAGTGTTAAAAGCCAGTCACTCAGCAGTGTTAAAAGCCAGTAACTCAGGAGTGTTAAAAGCCAGTCATTTAGCAGTGTTAAAAGCTATGCATTCAGCAGTGTTAAAAGTCAGGCGTTCAGCAGTGTTACCAACCAGTCATTAAGCAGTTTTAAAAGCCAGGCATTCGGCAGTGTTAAAAGCCAGTAACTCAGCAGTGTTAAAAGCCAGTCATTTAGCAGTGTTAAAAGCCATGCATTCAGCAGTGTTAAAAGTCAGGCATTCAGCAGTGTTACCGGCCAGTCATTAAGCAGTTTTAAAAGCCAGGCATTCGGCAGTTTTAAAAGCCAGGCATTCGGCAGTGTTAAAAGCCAGGCATTCAGCAGTGTTAAAAGCCAGCCATTCAGCAGTGTTACCGGCCAGCCATTCAGCAGTGTTACCGGCCAGTCATTAAGCTGTTTTAAAAGCCAGGCATTTGGCAGTGTAAAAGCCAGGCATTCAGCAGTGTTAAAAACCAGCCATTCAGCAGTGTTAAAAGCCTGCCATTCAGCAGTGTTAAAAGCCAGCCATTCAGCAGTGCTACCGGCCAGCCCTTCAACAGTGTTACCGGCCAGCCATTCAGCAGTGTTACCGGCCAGCCATTCAGAAGGTTTAAAAGCCAGCATTCAGCAGTGTTCCCGGCCAGCCATTCAGAAGTTTTAAAAGCCAGCCATTCAGCAGTGTTACCGGCCAACCATTCAGCAGTGTTAAAAGCCAGGCATTCAGCAGTGTTACCGGCCAGCCATTCAGCAGTGTTACCGGCCAGCCATTCAGCAGTGTTACCGGCTAGTCATTCAGCAGTTTTAAAAGCCAGGCATTCAGCAGTGTTAAAAGCCAGCCATCCAGCAGTGTTAAAAGACAGGCATTCAAAAGTGTTAAAAGCCAGTCATTCAGCGGTGTTAAAAGCCAGGCATTCAGCAGTGTTAAAAGCCAGGCATTCAGCAGTGTTAAAAACCAGCATTTCAGCAGTGTTACCGGCCAACCATTCAGCAGTGTTAAAAGCCAGCCATTCAGCAGTGTTACTGGCCAGCCATTCAGCAATGTTACCGGCCAGCAATTCAACAGTGTTACCGGCCAGCCATTCAGCAGTGTTACTTGCCAGCCATTCAGCAGTGTTACCGGCTAGTCATTCAGAAGTGTTAAAAGCCAGGCATTTGGCAGTGTTACTAGCCAGCCATTCAGAAGTGTTAAAAGCCAGGCATTCAGCAGTGTTTAATACCAGCCATTCAGCAGTGTTACCGGCCAACCATTCAGCAGTGTTAAAAGCCAGCCATTCAGCAGTGTTACCGGCCAGCAATTCAGCAGTGTTACCGGCCAGCCATTCAGCAGTGTTACCGGCCAGGCATTCTGCAGTGTTAAAAGCCAACCATTCAGCAGTGTTACTGGTCAGTCATTCAGCAGTCTTACCGTCCAGTCATTTAGCAGTGTTAAAAGCCAGTCATTTAGCAGTGTTAAAAGCCAGGCATTCCGCATTGTTAAAAGCCAGGCATTCAGCAGTGTTAAAAACCAGCCATTCAGCAGTGTTAAAAGCCAGGCATTCAGCAGTGTTACTATCCAGTCATTTAGCAGTGTTACCGGCCAGTCATTCAGCAGTGCCACCAGCCAATCATTTAGCAGTGAAAACACTAGGGATGGTTCATTTTGCAGCGCGAGTCTTCTAACCCAATGTGAAAGGACTAAGTCCCCAGCCGATCCAACCTGTCAGCTGTAGTAGGGGTCCCAGACAGACGGTGATACAGACAGCATCAAACAGGTAGATGAAGTCTAGAGCCATGAAACAGTGTCTGTGTGTGGATTCTGTGTGTGGATTCTGTGTGGTTCTGTGTGGTTCTGTGTGTAATAAAACTTCTAGAATTCAATTAGGATTGGGACAAAGGTTGGCACTGTTTCTTACTCTCTCCCATTCGAGTCGGTGTGCTTGGTTGTGTGTAGGTGGGTGTATTTTTCTGACAGTACAATGCGTGTAGTGGGTACATCTGTAGGTGTGTGGCTTTGTGTTTGAATAGGTTGGAGTGTGTGGGTTCAGGGCACAGTGTGAGGGGTGTCTGAGTGTGTGGGTGTGGGGCTTTGTATAGATGTAGGGTTGAGTGTGGTGAAGTGGGTTGTGACGTGCGGGTTGTAGTCTGTGAGAGAGAGGGTGTTCAGGTGTGTTCCTTCTACTAAGTCATACTGCAAAAGCAAATCTATGGTATAATTTAAGCAAAAAGGCCAGAGGAGGTGTGGTATATGGACAATATACCACGGGTAAGGGCTGTTTTTATACACAACGCAACACGGAGTGCCTGCTTATTGCTAATATAAACTGGTTACCAAAGTAATTAGAGCAGTTAAAATATGTCTTGTCATACCAGTGGTAGACGGTCTGATATACCACGGCTGTCAGCCAATTAGTAATCAGGGCTCGAACCACCCAGTTTATAATATCATATTTTTAGTTATTTTAAGACCTTTAATGAGGACGAATATAAACCCATTCAATGGATCTGACTGAGGTTGAGAGGAGGAGATGAAGAGAGAGTGAAGGAGGGAGGAATAGAAGCAGAGAATTAGACAGTAGTAAGACAATAGACGTGGTAAATGAAAGATAAGTAAACTATGCCAAGCTAAAACGCACAAGCAGGTGAATGGGCACACACACACACACACACACACAATAAACGCTGACAGCTAGGTTTATCTGAGAGTATGTGATCTCTAGTGTAATCCCAGCCTTGATACTCATACATGTATGATGAGTTTACTTTATGAGTTCACGTACTATATACTAGTACTATATACTATACCAGCATCGTCCAAGTTTGGCCGGGGTAGGCCGTCATTGTAAATAAGAATTTGTTCTTACAGTTTTTTACAATCACTTTGCTACTATTTTCAGAACCTTGATGTCATTTTTCAAAACTCTAGACACAAAACTCAAAACGGTTATCACTTGTAACACAGGCTGTCTAATGTTCAAAACATTGCATTGTTTATTCACATCTTTAAAGAAATCTTGCACTTGCACAATCATTGGTTCAAAAACAAATTTACTGTGAAATCACAGTAACCGATAGTTTCACTGTGTCATTGTTCGTACAATCATTAAATATTGTAGAACAAAATAGGTGATACAGGTTTCATTATGGTACTACATGTACAGTAAATACATCTCTGTAAAAGTACTGCGGTAGTAGAGAAAATACTACAGACAGTGGAATCATTGAACAAAGTTTGTAATATATTTATGCAAAACACTACAGTACAATCACAACATAGCTTTATTTGAATCAAAGCAAAAATAATTAGCTATGAAATAGAAAAGAAAAGACAGTACTGTAAAACATCAAATGCAGTGTTCCTCAACTTGCTTGCTTGTACTGTAAGACACAAAACAGGAGTGATTACTGTACTTCTACATTGTCATCAACTCTGTGTTGTGGATTTGGCCACAGGTTCTCATCTACATCACAATGGATGTTTTCATTAGCCAAACATCTTGGAAAAAACCTTCGGGCATGGCGAATCCAGGCCTGACACTGGTCTGCTGTGATGTCATTGCAGGCGTCATCCATGGCCTGGAGAAGAGTGACTTGTTCATGAGGGTGCCTATCATGAACCTTCCATCTCCATGCGGAGAAAAATTCCTCAATCGGGTTAAGGAAGGGAGAGTATGGGGGTAAATACAGGGTGGTAAATTGTGCATGGGCCTGAAACCATGCTTGCACCACATGAGCATGATGGAACCTGACATTGTCCCACACAATGACATAGGTCACACCTTCAGCTCTACAAACCTGATCGAGCTCATCAAGAAAGGTGACAAGGAGAGCTGCATTATATGGTCCAATATGAGGTCTGCGTCCCACCACACCATCTTCTGATATAGCCGCACACATGGTAATGTTGGCCCCACGTTGTCCAGGTACTTGGATGGTTGCCCGCTGGGCAAATTCCGACCTCTCCTCCTTGTCTTGGCCAGATTAAAACCTGCCTCATCCAAATATATGAATTTGTGATGGTCGTCATCAGCATCCAGCTCCATCACCCTCTAAAAATACATTTTGGAAAGAGATTTAGAGATTACTGTACAATGTAGATTTTTTGGGAATGTTTTTAAAACAGCCATCTTGAAACTGAACTTACCTGAACATACTCAGTCCTCATTTGCTTCACTCTGTCTGCATTTATTTCGAAAGGCACACAGTATAGTTGTTTTATAGATACCTGGTGCCTTTTCAGTATGCGTGCAATAGTTGGCAAACTTATGGATCCCATATTGTTGAACATGTCTTCATTGTCCAAGATATGCTGGCGAATTTCTGTAAGGCGAATATAATTTCTGGCCCGAACCAAATCGACCACAGCCTGCTCTTGTTGGTCAGTTAGAATTTTGCCTCTGCCTCCACTATTTGGCCTGGTCACAATTCTACAGGGAACATTAGAGTAAGATGACACTTGGTCACGTCACCTATTCTGTGATACACATTGGTATGCAGTCATTTGACAATTGAGAGTAGCATAATGTTTAGTGCATGCTGATAACTTACCGGTTCTCATTGCGGAAAGTTCTAATTATTGAGGCCACGGTTGACCTTCTGAGGTTTGGTTGTATCATTGTAGCCGCCTCAGTCATTGTCATGCCATGATTTATGACATGGTCTACAACTATTGCCCGAATTTCACTGGACACTCTATGCTGTTGCTGCCGCTGTCTTGGTCCGTGGCCTTGTCCTCTACCACGTTCCCCCACACCTCTCAAACGAGGCCCACGACCACTTCTCAGAAGGGGTGCCTGTCCTCTACAACGTTCCCCCACACCTCTCAAACGAGGCCCACGACCACTTCTCAGAAGGGGTGCCTGTCCTCTACCACGTTCCCCCACACCTCTCAAACGAGGCCCACGACCACTTCTCAGAAGGGGTGCCTGTCCTCTACCACGTTCCCCCACACCTCTCAAACGAGGCCCATGACCACCTCTCAGAAGGGGTGCCTGTCCCCTGCCATTCCTTTGACCAACACGTCTTCCTCGTCTTCCTCCCACCACTGCTTGACCTCCATTGTGACCTTGATCACCTGCTGGCTCCATGTTACGTATCACTATGCTCTTGCAATTGGATCCCAATCAACTCTTTATATACTCATTCCACAATGTGCACTCAATCATCAGTAACGAGTTGGCAGAATTGGACAAGCAATTACAAGGGCCTGCATCTATACAGTGCAGTACTGTCAATACTGTAAATAGTCTGAAAAGGTGGTACAGTATTTGGGACCATAGACACCGGTCTGATGAAGCATTATGATAAAATATTAGGCTACATCCATGGATATTGTAGTCTAATTGGTTCATGCTCCACGCTAATTGGTGACAATGAATCTCGTTATCTTGAAACTTTCATGATTTACTGTAAACATGGAAGATTGTTTGACTGTTTCCATACAACTATGCATTAAGAGTAATGCAACAGTTACTTATCATTTTGAGCAGTTGTATCAATTGATAGTTAGATCATTGTAAGGAAATGAATAGACACTCATTTGAAATGTAATGTGTGAATTGCCTTTTGAAATAGTAGTACTTTGATGTTAAGTTGTGTCATATTGAACAGGTGATTTTTGTTGAATGAACAAATGATCTAAGTTTTATGTTTATTGTATCCAAGCAATTGAGAAAAGGTTTAGAGTTTTGAAAAATTTGCATTTTGATCATTGGTTGTGAGTTTTGTGTCTAGAGTTGTGAAAAATGACATCAAGGTTCTGAAAATAGTAACAAAGTGATTGTAAAAAAACTGTAATTGACTTGCCTAGTAAAATAAAGGTTAAATAAAAATAAAATTAAATAATACCCACATGGACTCACAAGCTGCACATTTTCAACACCAAATAGAGATACGCCTACTCTGGAATATACACACACCGGTACACACTGTGAACAAACACACACATGCACACACACACACACACACACATTCAGGAGACACACAGTCTTGTCAGACAAGTTAAGCTGAGCTGTGTGCTGCAGCACCAGCTGAATGAATAATGGAGTGGCTGGGACTGTTTGATTGTGTGTGAGGGGTGAGGGGGCCTCAGATATGACCACTAAACTCTCTCCTACAGACTCTCAGGCAGCAGCAGTCACCAGCTTCTCAACCCCCATCCTCCCCGACACACACTGCACAGCTTCAGATTGTCACTAATAATATTCATGTTCTTAAAAATACCAAGTAGAGCTGGCAGCACAGCGTAAAGTGGTGCAGTTCTACAAACATGGAGGCTAAAGCTGGCAGCTGGTGGAAAGATGTTCACACTGGAGCTAAAGCAAAGCAGCCAGCCACATACATACATACATACATACATACATACATACATACATACATACATACATACATACATACATACATACATACATACATACATACATACATACATACATACATACATACATACATACGCACACGCACACGCACACGCATGAAGGCCACTAATGCGCACACAGACTGTAAGTGCTGACTTTGAGTGCATCTAGTCAAATGTATAATTAATCTGTAGAAACACTAATGAGGAAAGCCTAGAGAGTGGAGAGGGGGAGAGGAGAGAGCAGGAGAGGAGACAGGGGGAGAGGAGACAGGGGGAGAGGAGAGAGGGGAGTGTACTCCTCACACTGACCATGAGGGTGTACTATTCAACCACCTCCTCACACTGACCATGAGGGTGTACTATTCAACCCCCTCCTCACAATGACCAGCATGCTTCACATCTTAGAACCTTGCACGATAACATGGTTCTAGAAAACACGTATGTCTGTACCTGTTTGTGGCTTGTCCCTTGTACCCAGGCTCAATTGCTGGCTGGTGTATGACATTTCACAATTTCAGATTTTTCAAATTGTAAACTGTGATATTAAAAAGTGATAATTTTACAGTGGAGGTTTTAATCCAACCAATTTGCGTTTGTTTGCAAACGCAGAAATACATTTCTGTGTGCAATCGCACAAACCTTGATGTGCAATCACAGCTGCTTTGTAGAATCTGTACCTTCATAGTAAGTATACAGTACTTTACATACATACAGTAATTATGACCTATTACTGTAAATATATGCTTTGTCATCAATGTAAAGTGGAAGTGAAAAAAGAGGCATTAAGTTTGACTTCTGCCTTTCTACATTTAGATTAAAAAAAAAATGTTTTGTCATTTAGCAGACACTCTTATCCAGAGCGACTTACAGTTAGTACATTAATCTCAAGAGAGCGCTTTCTCACTTCCACCTACTGTACCCACTGTACCCACTAGTCCTGCAGAGGAGACAGACAGCCATCCGCAGGGTTAGGGGTCAGGGGTCAGGGGTTAAGAGTGCAGTGTAGGAAGTGACCTACTGTACCTTGGATCTAGCCCTTCACTTCTAGCTGACCTTTGTTCAAATTCCTCACCTGCACTACCACCAGTCACCATTAATACTTAACACATACCATTTAAGAGACTTGCTTCTCTAGGCACAAATTTTGCTTCCCTTCTATAAATTGACCGCCATCTGCCGCAGAATGTTTGGCAGAAGTTGGCCTTCCCTCCTCTGCCAGCTCCAAGCTTTTTCTCACTCTGAGAGAGATGTGTGATCCTGGAACAAGGTTGTCAGATATCCATGGATACCGACCATGCTCTATCATAGTGGATTCATCAGTCAGTGTTTATGGCACATCTAAAGAAACTCCTGTTACCCAGCATAATTATATTTCAAAATGGGACAGATGTTTTCAGCCTTCACTTTATTCTGGAAATAACATCTGTGGTAGTGTGGCGGAAGAAATAGAATGAGTGATTGTGAGAAAAGAGGACAGAGGAAACATGAGTGAGTAAAGCACCAAAAAGAGGGGATAGCAGGATAAAAGAGAAGACTATGTGAGCCTACGGAAGCAGCCATGGACCTCCTCTCTCGCCATTGCACCAAGTACAGAGCCAGAATACAGCTAGATGGGCAGGGAACACAGCCATTTTGGATTCAAGTTGAATCGTAGCTCTTTCCTTGAAGTCAGGTACAAAACATGAACAAGCTAAGCTATCAAAAGACAATACTATCGGGTGACAATATACCTACTGGACGCCACCTCTACTCCACGCATCATCCCCATCTCGCTGTGGAAGACCATCACCCATGAACTGCCTGCTCGCTGAATGTTTTTGTCAGTGTTTTTTTAAATTGACTGAGATTCTGTATGAAAAGCGCTATGTAAAGTATATCTATAATTATTATGATTTATTACTGTATGTTGATATTGTATACAGGGATAGATAGTGGGAGACTGATGAGCTGGATGTTACAGCCTGGATGTTATCACCCGGGCGGTCTTTCTCTCTTTCTGTCTCTTTCTCTCTCTTTCACTTTCTCTCTATTTCTCTCTAATCTGTTCTTTAATTGAGCTAGTTAAGCTTGTCTCTGCTCTGCAGTTTAAATACATCTCAGCCTGCATTAATACCAACTGTATCACAACCGGCCGTGATTGGTCCCATAGGGCGATGCACAATTGGCCCAGCGTCGTCCGAGTTTGGCCGGTGAAGGCCGTCATTGTAAATAAGAATTTCTTCTTAACTGACTTGCCTAGTTAAATAAAGGTTAAATAAATGTTTTAAATAAAAATAGAAAAATACACCTTAAAGCTACCGAAGGAGCCCCGGGAAGGCTGTAAGCCATATAGGCATGGCTACAAAACGCCATTCATTGGAAATCTCTTACAGTATGTGTGATACAGTGAGATGCATGCTTTGCACATCTGTAAACACACACACACACACACATAAATGAAGTGTAAAGGCTTAAATGACTCAATGCCTCTTCATGTTCATCTTACCTATCATGGCTATCTCTGTCAACTGGCCATAAGGAGCTCTGTTGTCAAAGGAACTGGCTTACATCAAAGTGATTGATAAGCAAATTAATCAGATTTTACATAGCTACTGTAAGTCAGCAATGATTTATGTCATATGAAAAACTTAGCCAACAAAGCTTTCTTTCCCCTTCTATAAATAAAACTGCGTCCGGCCTAGTGGTGAGAGTTCCTACATACAGGGAGCAAATACTAGACCACATTTCCCAGAAAACACTACAAGAACCTGTCCAAGTTCATCCAGTGTGTGCATGAGATACCTCTCATCTGTCCCACAGTCTTCCTATTAGCATGGTTCACACACACTCCCACAGCCAGCATGCAGGAGCAGCTGCTATGTTGTTTGCATGTTTGTGAGAGTGATTTGTGTGTATGTTTTTGTGTGTAAGTGACAGTGTGAGTGTGTGTGTGTGTTTGTTTGTGTTTGTATGTGTTTGACTGTGTAAGTGTGCGTGAAACCCACCAGGATTGGAGAGGAGAGGGGAGGAGAGGAGAGGAGAGAGCGTTGGACTGGGAGCAGGCTGAGTAGTTGAGGAACAGACACCAGCCCAGGAGAGACAGGGCTCGGATAGCGTTACATAAACGTTCTCTCTCTGAGAGCCAATTTCACGACGGGCTGGCTGTGTAGAGCAGTCGGCCCCAGCCTGTCACTGGCCTCGTGTGTGTGTGTGATATAACACACGCTTTGTGTGTGTATGTGTGTGTGTGTGTGTGTGTGTGTGTGTGTGTGTGTGTGTGTGTGTGTGTGTGTGTGTGTGAGACTGTGGGAGCTCCCAACCTGTGTGCAAGCTAGCTACATGGCAGTGGTTGAGGTGAGAGTTAGTGTGTCTAATTGAGGAGGCTGAGGCATACAGGGAGCACAGGCCTGGTCCCATCTACTGACATCCTGGACCTTCCAACATGACGCAAAGCCAGAATTATCACCACAAACACAGGTCTATTCTCTAACTCACTCCTACAGCATCCTGCCACGCAGGTTAACAATCTTCCTGCTATCTAGCACACTCACACACAGCCTCACACAGAGAGGGATATGGGGGAGAGAAAGAGAGGGATATGAGGGAGAGAAAGAGAGGGATATGGGGGAGAGAAAGAGGGATAATGGGGAGAGAAAGAGAGGGATATGGGGGAGAGAAAGAGAGGGATATGGGGGAGAGAAAGAGAAGGATATGGGGCAGAGAAAGAGAGGGATATGGGGGAGAGAAAGAGAGGGATATGGGGGAGAGAAAGAGAGGGATATGGGGGAGAGAAAGAGAGGGATATGGGGGAGAGAAAGAGAGGGATGTGGGGGAGAGAAACACACTAACACACTAACACTCTTAGGCAGTGCAGTTCACGTTAGTAGCCAAAAGACCACAAAGAGCTAACAGGAGAGAAATAATGACCAAATATCCTGTCTTTGCAAAGACATGCTGCCCTGTTACATTTACCATTTACCGTTTACCGTTTACCCCAGACACAAAGGAAGGATGAGACAAAGCAGATAACACAAGGAGGTGATTACCCCCGCTCGCTCTCTCAGTGGAAGTAACGGCGGATCAGCTTACCTTTGTAGTCACAATGCAGAGGCAGTCCATGGTAGTGAGAACAAACAGGTGGGGTGTATCTCAACCCCCCCCCACCCCCCCACAACAGAGGGCTGAGACCCAGCCTGCCCCACTCCTGCTTTCTCTGAGACCCCACACCCCTCGCCCCAGCCTGCCCCAATCCTGCTCTCTCTCGTCCTGCCTTTTCCCACTTTTCTTTTCTTCCGTGTATCTCTTTCTTTACTTACTGAACCAGTGAGGGAAAGAGAGGATGGAGAGGGGGGGGGGAGTAAAGAGGGAAGGGGAGGGACACGGGGAAAGAGAGAGAAAGAAAGAAAGCGAGAGAGGGTGGGCTCAGAATCTGTATGAGAGAGAGGGAGAGAGAGAGAGGGAGAGAGAGAGAGAGGGAGAGGGGGAAGGCTTCTATAAGAGGAGAAGAGGAAAGGAAGAGGAGAAGCAGGGATGAATATGAAAGGAGATGGACAGAGGGGGAGGAAGTAGAAAGGAGAGGTGGTATGGGAAAAAAGGGGAGATTCGCTCTGCAAGAGAAAGAGACAGAGAGAGAAAGAGAGAGAGAGAGGATTAGACAGTGAAACAGCAGAGGATGGCGAGGAAGAGCCAAGGGAGGGGACAGTGTAGGAGAGAGAGAGCGAGTCAGTGTATGTGAAAATAGAAGGAATTAGACCGAAAGAAAATGTGTAGAGGGGGAGAGAGAGTGCGAATTACATATGCATCACAGAAAATGGGAACACATACGACAATCAGTGACATAAACAACCCAAACATAAACTAGAGGAAGCCATGACAGAAGGTGAAAAGGCGTGAAGGGTTTTCTGCTTGTTGTGGTGCTCTGCAGCTGTTGCCTTAGCAATGGTGCAGCTGTTGCCTTAGCAATGGTGCAGTTGTTGCCGTGGCAATAGGAAGGGTTGTTGTCATGTGGCCGTTGCGCTGGGGTCTATGTGAACGGTTGTATGTGCGGCGAGAGAGCGAGAGAAAGCAAGAGAGAGCAAGATAGAGAGAGAGAGAGAGAGAGAGAGAGATTTCAATAAGAATTTAAAGAAGCTTACATGGAGGGTATTTTGGGTATAAAGCCATGCCATTGTCATATTTCTCTGTGTGACTATATGTTTCTACCGTTAGCTGGGGTTGTACCTTTGCCTTTAAGAGCATGGGGGGGTACACTTTGCCTTGGCACATCTTAGGGGTACACTTTGCCTTTAAGAGCATGGGCCGAACCACTAAAGCCTGGTTTACGGGGGAATGTGTCTTTGCATCATCAGCTCAGTAATTGTACAAAAGGCAGCATAACCCCGCTCCCCTGTGCCAGCTCCCCACAATGCAGGAGCAATGGTGCAACAATAATGCAATTCTAAATTATGAACACACACATATTCCCTGGGGTGGAGAGGAGAGGCAGAGATCCAATCTACAACAAATACATTACACACTCACACACATAGGTATGTGTGTACAGATAGGCATACACCAGTGGAGGAAGGGGAAGACCATCCATAAAAACAAACATAGTGAAACATTAAAAAAGGTATTATTTTTAGATAAAACTATACATTTTCATGTCACCAAATAATAGATTAAAACACACTGTTTGCAATGAAGGTCTACAGTAGCCTCAACTGCACTCTGTAAGGTAGCACCATGGTGTAGCCAGAGGACAGCTAGCTTCCGTCCTCCTCTGGGTACATTGACTTCAATACAAAACTTAGGAGGCTTATGGTTCTCACTCCCTTCCATAGACTTACACAGTAATTATGACAACTTCCGGAGGATGTCCTCCAACCTATAAGAGCTCTTGTAGCATGAACTGATATGTTGTCCACCCAATCAAAGGATCAGAGAATGAATCTAGTACTGAAAGCGTAAGCTACAGCTAACTAGCACTGCAGTGCATAAAATGTGGTGAGTAGTTGACTCAAAGAGAAAGACAATATTTGAACAATTTTGAACAAATTACTTTATTTAAAAAATTCAGGAGATTTTTTTTTCACGTTCACTTAGCTACCAAATGCAGCTAGCTAGTTTAGCCTACTCAAACACACAGCTCAAACAGAGTTAACTGGCTGGCTATGACTATCACACACTGGAACTCTTCCAAGTCAAGGTAAGGTTTTGGTTTTATTAATTTATTGCCACTGCAAAACTGCTTGCTGACTGTACACTGTACTGCATGATTGTATTGGCATTCTAACGTATTAATTCAGGTAGCTACGACGATGTAGGTAGGCTGTGTGTATTGGTTAGCGGTTATGACAGGAAGGTTTGGAACATTTCTTTTGCCAGGTCACAGACTGCTTATGTGTTTCTCCAAGCGAAGGTAAAACTTCCTGAACGTTCATGTTCTAAATCACATATAAAATATGAATTGTTACAAGATTGCATAAAGAATAACAGAGAGAAGGTAGTGTGTGTGAATGATGATAGATATACATGTATCCTCCTCACATACAAAACAGATACTAACACGTGAAAAGTAAGCTTGCATGCCATTTCTCGCACCTTCTCTCTCTCTCTTTCACCCTCTCTCACACACACACACACACACACACACACACACACACACACACACACACACACACACACACACACACACACACACACACACACACACACACACACACACACACACACACACACACACACACACACACACACACACACACACACACACACACACACACACACACACACACACACACACACACACACACACACACACACACACACACACACACACACGTGGACATATCTATGTCGGTTGTCCAACTAACCAATGACTCTTCTCTACCTACTCATCTCCTGCTCTTTTTAACAGCATGCAGTCGGAGGTTTGATACACACAAACAACCGAGGAAATCATCTTAATAGAATAACAGAGAAATACAAAGCAAAACCAAGGAGAGACACTGATAAACATCCATTACAGTAACAGAACCCCTTAATGATGCTCTCGATAGTATCTGAGACTGGAGGAAAAACTCACTGAGAAGTATCTAGTCTCCATCCTCTAGTCCCGCTTTCCTCAAGACAAGACTGTTCTACTGGTCCTGAAGCTGCCTCAGCTCCTTTTGACTGGAAGTAGGCCAAGGGCAGGCTCTGGTCAGCTAAATGGGACCCAGGAGGAACATGTGGACCATGAGGAGGCTGCTCGAGGATCAAATTTATTTGAGATATTTGGCCAATCTCACAGCTGTGACTTGAACTAGGTCACAAAATGACATCACAACCAGGGATGTCAGGACTTTTCTCGTTCACATACAACACTTAGTATGAGCAAAACAAAGCAAAAGTACTCAAATTCAAACATTTTCATTCTAAATAAGGTAATATGTAATTAAAATATTAAATTAGGCTACTTGTTTTTTTTGGTTTGGATGACCTGACTACTTACCCCAGTTTCTGGGCTTCTGTTTTTGGTTTGAGCCTAACATTTCAGACATTTCATGGAATATTATGCCACCCAGTGGTACTATAATGGACTACAAAAAATGGACTGAAATAAGAAGAACACTAGCAATATTTGATAATTTCCCCAGATGTTTTATTTGTGCATTTTTCTATATATTTTTTTTATTTACCCTTAATTTCAATAGGCAAGTCAGTTAAGAACAAATTATTATTTACAATGACGGCCTACACCAGCCAAACTCGGACGACGCTGGGCCAATTGTGCGCCGCCCTATGGGACTCCCAATCACAGCCGGTTGTGATACAGCCTGGAATCGAACCAGGGTGTTTGTAGTGACGCCTCTAGCACTGAGATTCAGTGCCTTAGACCGCTGCGCCACTTGAAAGCCCATATTGCTACGAGGACTCAACAGCCCAAACACCTTGTGCCAAAACATCGTTGTAGCAGTGGTTCCCAACCTTGGAGAGGCAGGACACTACTATTAGGGTCTACTAGCATACTTTTTTTGGCAGTAGATCATTTAAAATGCATAATTAGATTCTTCCCCCACTCCTGCAAATAAAACATGATTATCTGTTTAGCTTGTCGGTTTCTAGATATGACACTAATTTTCTCAACTCTGGAGCATTTATAAAACTCATATTTTCCTGGGGGATCATGGTACTTGCTCATGTTTTTGACAGAGGCCTATCATGAACCGTTGTTATCAATATAAAAACAGTATAGTATGGTAGGCTAGGGCTGGCTACGAGTTGTTATCTGTCCTGGATGTCCGATGCGCACAGCCTTATGAGCTTAGTTCAACTGCCGTACCCCATCAAAACCCCAAATATAAGTGTTTCACCCCTTTGTAAACAATTGAACTTTAAACAAACACTGTATAACCTCAAAATAAGGTTAAAACTATAATGTTTATATAATGGATGGTCAGTCCTTGCATCCATAGCTCTGTCTAGGAATTGTTACAATTTCTCCAGCCCCATTCCTCAGCTTTTTAACCAAACCAGTGGCAACTTCATTGTTTGAACTGCAAACTGCTACTTTAAATGTACGGAGAGTTCTTGTATGATATAGACAACCTTATTGAAATGAACCCTCCCCCCCGTCAGCTATTAGCCCTAACCTCCAGAATACAGATTATCAGATATGACATTAACATCATGGACTTTGTATAATTGACAATTTATTGATAGTTAATTCCCTCATATCGGTGCAAATTCAACAAATTGAGGAGTGGGCTATGTCGCAACGTACAGTACCAGTGAAAAGTTTGAATACACCTACTCATTCCATGTTTTCTTTATTTTAACTATTTTAGAATAATATTGAAGACATCAAAACTATGAAATAACAGCTTTGCACACTATAGGAATTCTCTCAACCATCTTCACCTGGAATGCTTTTCCAACAGTCTTGAAGGAGTTCCCACATATGCTGAGCACTTGTTGGCTGCTTTTCCTTCAATCTGCGGTCCAACTCATCTCAAACCATCTCAATTGGGTTGAGGTCGGGTGATTGTGGAGGCCAGGTCATCTGATGCAGCACTCCATCACTCTCCTTCTTGGTCAAATAGCCCTTACACAGCCTAGAGGTGTGTTGGGTCATTGTCCTGTTGAAAAACAAATGATAGTCCCACTAAGCGCAAACCAGATGGGATGGCGTATTGCTGCAGAATGCTGTGGTAGCCATGCTGGTTAAGTGTGAATTCTAAATAAATCAGTGTCACCAGCAAAGCATCCCCACACCATCACACCTCCTCCTTCATGCTTCACAGTGGGAACCACAATTGCAGAGATCATTGATTTACCTACTCTGCGTTTCACAAAGACACGGCGGTTGGAAAATCTCATTTGTACTCATCAGGCAAAAACAACAGATTTCCACTGGTCTAATGTCCATTGCTTGTGTTTCTTGGCCCAAGCAAGTCTTCTTCTTATTGATGTCCTTTAGTAGTGGTTTCTTTGCAGCAATTCGACCATGAAGGCCTGATTCACGCAGTCTCCTCTGAACAGTTGATGTTGAGATGTCTTTTACTTGATTTCTGTGTAGCATTTATTTGGGCTGCAATTTCTGAGGCTGTTAGCTCTAATGAACTAATTCTTTGCAGCAGAGGTAACTCTGGGTATTACTTTCCTGTGGCGGCCCTCATGAGAGCCAATTTCATCATAGCGCTTGATGGTTTTTGCAACTGCACTTGAAGAAACTTTCAAAGTTCTTAATTTTCCAGATTGACTTACCTTCATGTCTTAAAGTAATGATGGACTGTCGATTTTCTTTTGAGCGGTTCTTGCCATAATATGGACTTGGTCTTTTACCAAATAGGTAATCTTCTGTATACCACCCCTACCTTGTCACAACACAACTGATTGGCTCAAACGCATTAAGGAAAGACGTTCCACAAATTAACAAGCCACAACTGTTAATTGAAACGCATTCCAGGTGACTACCTCATGAAGCTGGTTGAGTGCATGCCTAGAGTGCAAAGCTGTCATCGAGGACAAGGGGATACTTTGAAGAATCTCAAATACAAAGTATTTGATTTGTTTAACACTTTTCTGGTTACTACATGATTCCATATGTGTTATGTCATAGTGTTAATGTCTTCTATTACTCTACAATGTAGAAAATAGGAAAAATAAAGAAACACTGTGGAATGAGGCAAGTGACTTTTGACTGGTACTGTATTTGTAGCAAATCTCTACTGCAGATTCCTTTGACCCAGCATTAACATGACTAGTGGTAACCCAATTACACACACATATCAGGGCTGGCATTCAAAGGGTAATCTAATATTTATAAAATGTATAAATAATTAAACCTTTATATACAATTGAAGTCTGAAGTTTACATACACTTAGGTTGAAGTCATTAAAACCACTCCAGATTTAATGTTAACAAACTATAGTTTTGGCAAGTCGGTTAGGACATCTACTTTGTGCATGACACAAGTCATTCTTCAAACAATTGTTTACAGATTATTTCACTTATAATTCACTATATCACAATTCCAGTGGGTCAGAAATTAACATACACTAAGTTGACTGTGCCTTTAAACAGCTTGGAAAATTCCAGAAAATGGCTTTAGAAGCTTCTGATAGGCTAATTGACATCATTTGAGTCAATTGGAGGTGTACCTGTGGATGTATTTCAAGGCCTACCTTCAAACTCAGTGCCTCTTTGCTCGACCTCATGGGAAAATCAAAAGAAGTCAGCCAAAAAAATTGTAGACCTCGACAATTCTGGTTCATCCTGGGGCGCAATTTACAAACGCCTGAAGGTACCACGTTCATCTGTACAAACAATAGTACGCAAGTATAAACACCATGGGACCACGCAGCCGTCATACCACTCAAGGAGACTCATTCTGTCTCCTAGAGATGAATGTACTTTGGTGCGAAAAGTGCAAATCAATACCAGAACAGAAAAGGAGCTTGTGAAGATGCTGGAGAAAACGGGTACAAAAGTATCTATATCCACAGTAAAACAAGTCCTATATCGACAACCTGAAAGGAAGAAGCCACTGCTCCAAAATATCATAAAAAAGCCAGACTATGGTTTGCAACTACACATGGGGACAAATATCGTATTTTTTGGAGAAATGTCCTCTGGTCTGATGAAACAAAAATTTGAACTGTTTGGCCATAATGACCATCGTTATGTTTGGAGGAAAAAGGGGGAAGCTTGCAAGCTGAAGAACACCATCCCAACCGTGAAGCATAGGGGTGGCAGAATCATGTTGTGGGGGTGCTTTGCTGCAGGAGGGACTGAGGCACCTCACAAAATCGATGGCATCACGAGGAAGGAAAATTATGTGGATATATTGAAGCAACATCAAGACATCAGTCAGGAAGTTAAAGCTTGGTCGCAAATGGGTCTTCCAAATGGACAATGACCCCAAGCAAACTTCCAAAGTTGTGGCAAAATGGCTTAAGGACAAAAGTCAAGGTATTGGAGTGGCCATCACAAAGCCCTGACCTCAATCCTATAGAAAATGTGTGGACAGAACTGAAAAAGCTTGTGCGAGCAAGGAGGCCTACAAACCTGACTCAGTTACACCAGTTCGGTCAGGAGGAATAGGCCAAAATTCACCCAACTTATTGTGGGAAGCTTGTGGAAGGCTACCTGAAACATTTGACCCAAGTTAAACAATTTAAAGGCAATGCTACCAAATACTGAGTATATGTAAACTTCTGACCCACTGGGAATGTGATGAAAGAAATAAGCTGAAAGAAATAATTCTCTACTATTATTCTGACTTCACATTCTTAAAATAAAGTGGTGATCCAAACTGACCTAAAACAGGGAATTTCTACTAGGATTAAATGTCAGGAATTGTGAAAAACTGAGTTTAAATGTATTTGGCTAAGGTGTATGTAAACTTCCGACTTAAACTGTAAAATGGTAATAAATGAGTGGTTTAATTATGCACATAAACAGAAAAATAATTTATAGAAGCGACACCATTCTCTTTTCATCAAGCTATTTCCCCCTATAACATTTCCCAGGTCTAGGACCATGTGGAAAAGGCTGAGATTAATAAATTGGTTGGGATTTGACCCTGTGAATCCAATTGCCTTTGTTTAATGCCTGTGAAGGTCTTAGGGCCTATAGATTGGAGTCCTCTGTGGAATGACTAACGAGCACTGACTGCAGTTCAATTGATTTGTTTATTAAAAACAAAAACATTTCAAAATCATAACTAAACCAGCACCTGGTGCGAGTAAACAAAATATTAAGTGTAAGAATTGAGTAAAGAGTAAACAACATTACATTATGATGAACCGGGATGAATTTGGGTTAAAGTGAGCTGGATTAACAATACAAGTCCAATCAGAGTCCAAACCATGGAGACCCTGTATAGGCTATATATGATAAGTTGGCAGCAGACCTTTGTTTGGACACATGACAAGAAGAATCCATTGAAAGAAAAGATGGAAAAAAAGTAACAAACATTAGTCAAATAAAAGAACAAACAATCATTCTCATTATAGCCAAAGTAAAAACATTGATCATCCTCTCACATCTCACCATCGACAACTCCACCTGACTGACAGTTGTTCTTCAATCTGCTACCAATACCAAGCGACAGGAACAGTCCCCAGGATATCTAGAGAGAATGCACTCCGGGCCAGGAGCAGGAGCAGGCTGTAGATCCAGAGTCAAACTGCTTTTCCTGGTCAGTCAGCTAGGCTTATGTTTTTAAGTAGAACAGTCTTAAATTGAAGACACTGATCCTATGAAAAAAAAGTGAGAGAAATGTCCCTAGATGAGTTCTATTTGGACATTACATGGGAATACATGTTATGTAAAGGCTTCGAATTGGGTTTCGGTTGTCCATTCTGCGTCAAAAGTTGATCTTTTGATGAACGTCAATATTAAAATAAAAGTGAAAAAAAATACAATCCTTGACTGAACAGGAGTACGAACAGTAGTAAAAAGATATGGAACACAATGCCTGTGCATAAGGAGCAAAAACGCCCAAAGAGTCATGATTGAGTTCACCCTGTCCCAATGCTTTTCTTCTCATCATCATCATCTGGACTGGAGTTTGGTGGGTAGAGAAGCAATCAGATAATCGTTCTATAGAATCAAGTCTCATGTTGTGGTCTCCTTGGCTACCTTCTGAACAACACAGCGTCACAGACATGTAGAAAGCTCTGATTGGGGTTGACCAATATGCTTAGACTGGAGATGAAGGCAGATCTTTGAGCGGGTGGCTTGTTTTGTGTCTCATGGTGGTTTGGGTTTCTCCTGCTCCAACCCACTTCCAGGCAGATTATGTTCCTTTATGAAACAAGTAGATTGGCCTCTGAAAACCTACGGAAGATGTACAAATCCATTAGTTTGAGAAACCGAATAGACTAGACTGGAAAAGGGACACGTGAAAGAATCAGAGATGATATCGGTATCTAATGAACCAGTGACACACCTCTTGATGAACTGTTAGGCGTCCCGATTAACTCGTAGCTGGAGAATCCCACTTCAGATGTCAGGTATGTGGAGAACTGTTCTGGTTTGAGGCGGATGCTGTGGTAATTCTTAAAGATGCTATCCTGCAACAGTGAGAGAGGAAAGTCAGACATGATTCCGTCTCAGCCTCATCAGCGCTGAGCAAAGCAGCACATACTTTAATGTCTGTAACAAAAAAACAGGCCACTCGTAAAATGTTTTGGCTATACACTGCATTTATGTAGCATATCACACCATTGGTCCTTACGACATTAAGCACTCTCCCCATCTCACCGTGAGTTTCTTCCTCTTTCCGTAGGTGGTCCAGGGCTGTGGCTCCAGGACGAACAGGCCTCCAGGGCGCAGGTGTCTGAACACTCTGTGAAAGAGGCGCTTCAGGCCACCGTCTCCCCAGTTCAGGTGGACCCACTTGGTAACGCTGAAGCACAGGATGACATCATACTCTGGCCGCTGGGTCAGCAGCAGAGCATCACTCTCCAGGACATAATTCCCCTAAGGTGGAGAGAGGAGATGAGAGGGGATAAGTTCTGAACAATGTGTGACGTTTCTCTGAGGATAGTAGAAAGAGAAGCAACAAATTATTCATCATAATATTCTTCATTTTCTCCTTAATTATATAAATCATGATTATTAAAATGGAAACACATTACCTTAACAAAGGAGACATTTGAGGGGAAGTTACCAGGAGGCATGGTGGGTGTGTCGGGGAGTGGGGGTGCTGCTATGGGCCCCCTGGAGATCCGTAAGGAGACAGGGAAGGAGCTGGTCCCCAGTTCAACAGCAGGTTCTCCAGAGTCCTCCTCCATCTCCTCAGCCCCTCTCTCCTGAGCTCTTTTCTCTGCGTGGCGCGACAACACTACACCACCCGTTGCCTCAGCTAGGACACAGTCTCTTCTCACCTGCTTTTCAGCATTTCCATTTTCAGCCCTGCTGTGCTCTCTTTCATTCTGTTTGGGCGTTAGTCCTCCTGAGTGTGACTCGTCTTCCTTACACTCTTCCTGTCTGTTGGCCTTCTCCTGCTTCTCCACTTCTGGTCCATTGGTCTTCTCCTTCTCCTCATTCCCTGCGGCTCGTCGGGCCTCCTGGGCCTGCAGCTCTGACAGGTAGTGTCTGATGTTCTGGCGGGCCGCGTGCACCAAACCCCCGTCAATGTCCAACCCCAATATGCGGGCGGGCCGCAACTTTTTAGCAATACACAAAGTCAGGTGGCCCGTGTTGCAGCCCAGGTCCAGTACTGCTTTACCGTGGAACCACTCCGGACGTAGACAACGGAACCGTGGGTCCTCGGCACAGCCTGGGTTGCGGTAGCCGTAGTACTTGTTGTAGTTCCCATACTGGAACTTCTTCTTGTTGCCTTGGTGCTGGTTGTGGGGCTGCGGTTGCCGACCCCCTGGTACCTGGGAGGACCCCCTGGGACCTACCACTGGGGTATGGAAGGAGGACTGCGTGTTTCTCCCGGGCCCAGCTCCACGGCCCCTCTCCTCCGTCCCCGACCTGGCCATAAGAGTAGATTGGGCCATATGAGGCTCTGTTTTACCAGAGTTGCGTCTGCGTCTGCGTTGCCGGCTAGAGAGATGGTTTGGGCCTCCAGCCGTGGCTGCTGAGGGATCTTCCTGGGCTCGAGGCTGGGCCTGGGGGGCAGATACAGTGAGCATGTCTTCATCCCTGCAGTTGGAGGGGTTGATCTCATTACCATTAGCACCCTGAGGGTCCAGGACGACTGGGACACTGGGTGCTTCTAGAACAGAGGCAGACGCATCACTAGCAGATGCCAGGTTAGACAGAGAAGAAGCAGTGGTGTTGGTCACTTCACCACTTCTCTCTGAATCTGACAGGTCCAACACGGAGACTGTGGAACCCCCACCTCCTCCTCCTCCATGGTGTCTGTTGCGGTGTCTCCTCCTGCCGCCACTCTTGAAGGGCGACACCAGGAGGCTCCTACCTCCCATCCCACTGTTGAGGTTGAGAGGGTCAGTGATGTCCCTGGGAATGAGGATCTCCACAGGGTCGCGGTTCTTGGCAGGCAGGGGGGAGGACTTGGGTGTCTCAGCGTTCAGGGCCCTGTTCACCTCCTCGTCCTGTAGGCTGTTGAGGTTCAGCGGGTCAAATATGTTTCCTCCCAGCAGGAAGTTGGTGGGAAGAACGGAGTCGCTCTCTGAGTTGACCCGTCGTCGTCTCTTACCTGCTGGATGCTTGAACCCTGAATTCATTGTGCTGCGACGCTTTGAGAGTTTCTGCTGCTGCTGTTGTTGTTGTTGTTTGGGATGCTGAAAGCCATTTTTAGGGTTAATGTGCTGATCAGTCAACATGGCCTCCTGCTCAACACGCTTTGTCTGATCGTGGGGGTCAGCCGTGCTGCTGTGCTTGGTTTGGGCCCCACTGTCCGGCATGGGACAGGGAAAGGCACCATCTGTGCTGTCTGGGTTTGCCAGGGTGACCTCTGGCACTTTGGGGGCATTGTTGCAGCTTCCAGTGCATTCTGAGAGTTTCTGGGGTGGCAGAGGTGGTGCTGGGTCCACTTTCGTACTTCTGGTTGGAACAGTCTCTTTATCAACAGACATCTCTATCATCTTCCACTCAATTGTTTAGGTGCTGACATGGGACCACTGATCTGAAAACACATAAAAATAGTTTATAATAATGAACCCAATAAATCTTATGTATTATTCATATCCCTAAACTTTTGAATTAGTTTTATTTCATTTAGCCTTTATTTAACTAGGAAAGTCAGTTAAGAACAAATTCTTATTTACAATGACGGCCTACCTACAGAGCAAACTAGGGTTAAGTGCCTTGCTCAAGGACACATCGACTGGTTTTTCACCTTGTCGGCCTTTTTTGTTTTTTCCCCTACCCCAGCTAAAACTGGATAAAATTATAATAGTGCTCAGTCCCCAGTTCCTGCTTTCCCGGCTATTTAGTAACGCACTTATTTGTTGACAACTGAAAATAACTTTTTATGATTTGTGCCTGTATGTCATTCTATAATAAGACACCAAGGTGCATGTACGCCACTGGATAGTAACGTTATACATTCAAGTTATTGGAGGCAAACGTTGAGTGAACGTCTACAATGAAGACATTGAACCCATCCTCAATGCCAGCTGCTGCGCGTGAACGAATACCAATAGTGTTATGCTAGCTAGCTCGCTATAAAAGCCGATATTTTTCAAAAGAATCCACCACTTTGCGTTCATTAATAAATGCGACTAACGCTAAGTAAGATTTTAAAAAATACGTAAACTAGCCATCTAGGTACAGTATGAGGCAACTGTATGTACATCAACAACACAAGTCTCAGCTCCGCTCACCGTTCTCCCCGCCTTCTCGTGAAGCTGACCTGTCACTACCACACTCCCTCCCGAGTTACTGACGTTCCTGCAGCATCAGCTTCGTTGATAGCTTGATTGTTCGATAATATTTTCACTGGTGAAATAAATCAATAATGTTTGTAAGACAATCGTCGTAAGTGTGCAATTGTGAGCTCGCTGTACACTCCAAATTCGGATGGCTAACTTCTAGCTCGACAGCTCAATCTCACGCAGATTGGAAGGTTTCAATGGTTGTTTGTTTTATCCTTTGCCAGAGCCTGCACACTGAGACAGACAGGCCTCGCAACCAATAAGGTGACAGTTTTTAGGCAGTCGTCATGAAATCGACCAATTACAGACGTATATGGGTTGGGCAATTCACGTCGACCTAGTTTTGCCCAAAAATAGGTATCCCATAATTTGCCTTTCTGAATTGTTTATTTGTTATTCCCCCGCCATTTGGCGAAATTATATATTTAAATATGTATTGTAAATATGTATACGGTCTATACGCATAATTTTGATCACACATTTCACATAAAGTTAAGGTTGTAGAGGCAAAACTAAACAACATAGATTACAACGCTCCCACCCCTCTCATTCGCTGACATGTGGTAGGGCGGGCAATTGAGAATTGTCATTGGGATCTGTAGTTTTTATCCAACAATGTCCAGGATCTTCAAGAAGGGTGCAATTGCGGCACGTAATTCAGGGCGTTCCTGCATGTGGGCATTCCTGCATATGCATTCCTCTTTATACTTTTATTTTGGTACATTTTTCAATTAGGACATGCAGGAGGCAGGGACACTCCAGTACCATAGATGGTGTCAATGCACAATAACGTTGGATGCCAGCCACCAATAAACCCCACAGAAGAAGGAGCGACAACGGTAGCTAGCTAGCCGTACAACGGTAGACAGTGTCCTTTGCCCCCGCCTGTCGGGCACTGTTTTCCTGCAGTTCTATTAACAAAGGCGATTAAGGAGTACTCTGGTACACAGGAGGCAGGGGGGACACAATGAGCTAGTTAACTAACTAGCAAGCTGTGTACCAGAGTCCTCCTCTGGAGTAGCTGGCTAAGCTAGCACACAGCGGGAGGGGGGGACAACCGGTAGACAGTGTCCTTCGCCCCCGCCTGTCGGGCATGGTTTTCTCTGGTACACAGCAGGCGGGAGGCGGGGGTGACACTGCATGCCACGGTGTCGCCAAAGATTTTTATAACTAACCCAAGGTAGACCAGAGCCTGTCCTTTCCAATGGGAGAAAATGTATCATAGTGGCCAGAACAAGCATGGAAGTGGGCAGAGCCAAGCACGAGCTAGTGAGATCCTATTGGACCATTCATTTGCATATTTCCGTTAGGGATGCCTACTCTATGAAGTGCGCATGTGCAATAACTAAATTCTCCCTTGCACTCCTAACCAATGCAATTTATACAAAATGCAGTCTACTCTGTTTGTTATAGATTCTTGTTTTGGAAACAGAAAACTATGGAAATCAAATGTTTCATTGATGAGAAAATTTGCAAATTGTCGACCAAAATCTCCTCCCACTGCATCCGGTGAAATATCTGTCTCATATCTGTCTCATTGTCTTTGGTGTTGACTAAGCCTCCAGTCTGCTGTGCTAGCGGGAGGCGGGGACGATTGGTAGACAGTGTCCTTTACCCCCGCCTGTCGACAGCGGGCGACCTTTTTTATTTTTTTATTTCACCTTTATTTAACCAGGTAGGTCAGTTGAGAACAAGTTCTCATTTGCAACTGCGACCTCCCGCTAGCACAGCACAGCAGGCGGGAGGCTGGGGCGACACTGTGTGCTAGCTAGCTAACTAACTAGCAAGCTAGCACACAGTGTTGCTAACTAGCAAGATAGCTAGTTAGCTAGCACACAGTGTTGCCTCAGCCTCCCGCCTGTTGTGCTGTGCTGTGCTAGCGGGAGGCAGGTCGAACGGTAGACAGTGTCCTTCACCCCCGCCTTCACCTCCACCCCCGCCTGTCGGACATGGGGGGGTTTCAGCTTCATTAAAATGTACCCGCAAAACACCAGTCTCAACGTCAACAGTGAAGAGGCAACTCCGGGATTTTAGGCATAGTTGCAAAGAAAAAGCCTGAAGTCGCATCTTCACTGTTGACGTTGAGACTGGTGTTTTGCGGGTACTATTTAATGAAGCTGCCAGTTGAGGACTTGTGAGGCGTCTGTTTCTCAAACTAGAGACTCTAATATACTTGTCTTCTTGCTCAGTTGTGCACCGGGGCCTCCCACTCCTCTTTCTATTCTGGTTAGAGCCAGTTTGCGCTGTTCTGTGAAGGGAGTAGTACACAGCGTTGTACGAGATCTTCAGTTTCTTGGCAATTTCTAGCATTGAATAGCCTTCATTTCTCAGAACAAGATTAGACTGACGAGTTTCAGAAGAAAGTTCTTTGTTTCTGGCCATTTTGAGCCTGTAATCGAACCCATAAATGCTGATGCTTTTCTAATGATCAATTAGCCTTTTAAAATGATAAACTTGGATTAGTTAACACAACGTGCCATTGGAACACAAGTGATGGTTGCTGATAACGGGCCTCTGTACGCCTATGTAGCTATTCCATTAAAAATCAGCCGTTTTCATCTACAATAGTCATTTACAACATTAAAAATGTCTACACTGTATTTCTGATCAATTTGATGTTGTTTTAATGGACAAAAAATTGGCTTTTCTTTCAAAAACAAGGACATTTCTAAGTGACCCCAAACTCTTGAACAGTAGTGTGTGTATATATATTTGGTTGAGGTCGGGGGATTGTGGAGGCTAGGTCATCTGATGCAGCACTCCATCACTCTCCTTCTTGGTAAAATAGCCCTTACACAGCCTGGAGGTGTGTCATTGTCCTGTTGAAAAACAAATGATAGTCCCACTACGTCCAAACCAGATGGGATGGTGTATCGCTGTAGAATGCTGTAGTAGCCATGCTGGTTAGGTGTGCCTTGAATTCTAAATAAATCACCCCCTCCATAGTATCACCAGCAAAGTACCCCCATACCATAACACCTCCTCCTCCATGCTTTACGGTGGGAAATACACATGCGGAGATCATCCGTTCACCCACACCGTGTCTCACAAAGAAACGGGGGTTGGAACCAAAAATCTCAAATTTGGACTCCACCGGTCTAATGTCCATTGCTCGTGTTACTTGGCCCAAGCAGGTCTCTTCTTCTTATTGGTGTCCTTTTGTAGTGGTTTCTTCACAGCAATTTGACCATGAAGGCCTGATTCACACAGTCCCTTCTGAACACTTGATGTTGAGATGTGTCTTTTACTTGAACTCTGTGAAGCATTTATTTGGGCTGCAATTTCTGAGGCTGGTAACTCTAATGAACATATCCTCTGCAGCAGAGGTAACTTTGGGTCTTCCATTCCTGTGGCGGTCATAATGAGAGCCAGTTTCATCATAGCGCTTGATGGTTTTGGCGACTGAAGAAACGTTCAAAATTCTTGAAATGTTCTGTATTGACTGACCTTCATGTCTTAAAGTAATGATGGACTGTCGTTTCTCTTTGCTTATTTGAGCTGTTCTTGCCGTAATATGGACTTGGTATTTTACCAAATAGGGCTATCTTCTGTATACCACCCCTACCTTGTCACAACACAACTGATGGGCTCAAATGCATTAAGAAGGAAAGAAATTCCACAAATCAACTTTTAAGGCAAACCTGTTAATTGAACATTCATTCAAGGTAACACCTCATGACTCTGGTTGAGAGAATGTCAAGAGTGTGCAAAGATGTTATCAATGCAAAGGGTGGCTATTTGAAGAATCTGAAATATAACATATATTTTGATTTGTTTAACACTTTTTTGGTTACTACATGATTGTAGTATGTGTTATTTCATTGTTTTGATTTCTTCACTATTATTCTACAATGTAAAAAATAGTAAAAATAAAGAAAAACCCTTGAATGAGTAATATTCCAAACGTTTGACTTGTCGTGTATGTGTAACTGATAGATGCACACACACACAACATATTAATGTGTTTAAATGTATGTAAATTGTTAAGTATTGTTCGTTATATGTCGGACCCCAGTAAGATTGGCGTTGGGTAATGGGATCCTAATGAATCAAATCTCATGTAACCCTTTTAAAAAATGTTTATATTAGGCTATAGATGCCAGGTCAGTGATGTTTTGCTAACCATAGAGGGGTTAGTTGTTTAGCAACAAAACCGACATGTGCTTTACTATGAGGCAAAAACGATGGTGTTGGCTTAGATTGTTGACAACGTGTAAACTATACTTAGTGTCCAATGATTATTGAAACATAAATACATTTGCACAATGAGCAATTGTTTCTCAGATACATTGTTGGTTAGCTAGCTAGTGATTTTTTGCCATATTAACATGGACATGAAATCAGCCAAAACACCTCAAAACAAGACATGGTATCAAGAACAACATGAAACTAGCTGAAACAAATTATGATTCCCCACATGGCAGTTTCTTGTAATTGTTGATAGCTACAGTTGAAGTCGGAAGTGTGCATGACACAAGTAGTTCTTCCAACAATTGTTTACAGACAGATTATTTCACTTATAATTCACTATATCACAATTCAAGTGGGTCAGAAGTTTACATACACTAAGTTGACTGTGCCTTTAAACAGCTTGGAAAATTCCAGAAAATGATGTCATGGCTTTAGAAGCTTCTGATAGGCTAATTGAGATAATTTGAGTCAATTGCATTATTTCAAGGACTACTTTCAAACTCATCCCATGATGTCTTTGCTCGACATCATGGGAAAATCAAAAGAAATCAGCCAAGACCTCCGAAAAAAAATTGTAGACCTAGTATGGTTCATCCTTGAGAGCAATATCCAAACGCCTGCAGGTACCACGTTCATCTGTACAAACAATAGTATGCAAGTATAAACACCATGGGACCTCGCAGCCATCATACCGCTCGGGAAGGAGACGCTTTCTGTCTCCTAGAGATGAACGTACTTTGGTGCGAAAAGTGCAAATCAATCCCAGAACAACAGCAGAGGACCTTATGAAGATGCTGGAGGAAACAAGTACAAAAGTATCTATATCCACAGTAAAACGAGTCCTATATCGACATAACCTGAAAGGCCGATCAGCAAGGAAGAAGCCACTGCTCCAATACGGCCCTAAAAAAATTCAAACATGGCGACAAAGATGGCAAAATGGCTTAAGGACAACAAAGTCAAGGTATTGGAGTGGCCATGACAAAGCCCTGACTTCAATCCTAGATACAATTTGTGGGCAGAACTGAAAAAGCATGTGCGAGCAATTAGGCATACAAACCTGACTCAGTTACACCAGTTCTGTCAGGAGGAATGGGCCAAAATTCACCCAACTTATTGTGGGAAGCATGTGGAAGGCAACCTGAAATGTTTAACCCAAATTAAACAATTTAAATGCAATGCTACCAAATACTAATTGAGTGTATGTAAACTTCTGACCCACTGGGAATGTGATGAAGAAATAAAAGCTGAAATAAATCATTCTCTCTACTATTTCACGTTCTTAAAATAAAGTGGTGATCCTAACTGACCTAAGACAGGGAATTTTTACTACGATTAAATCTCTGGAATTGTGAAAAACTGAGTTTAAATATATTTTGTTAAGGTGTATGTAAACTTCCGACTTCAACTGTATCTGGCCTCCAGAAACACAACAACTCACGGACTTCTGCCCCATTGAAGCGTGCACATTGTTTTAGTGACATTGTCAGCTAACCCATCTATATTGCCCAGAGAAACTGTTTTGATTAAATTATAATCTCAGGTGAATTTATTTACCCTACATGAAAGTTGTTGTTGTTGCCTCTGAGTGAGCATTTGATTACTTTGCTATTGATTCATAATATTGTCTCCATGCTCCCTGGTTTTTGGGTGGACTGACATCCAAAATCAATAGGAATATACAGTCCGGGGTTATTCATGTTCATTGGAGACATAAATAATAGATTACTGGCTTTGGATGTCAACTACAATAATCTTAAACCATGACAACTACAGTATATCAACCATACTTATAGCCTAACTAGCAGTTATAACTGGCACTTAAACCATGACAACTACAGTATATCAACCATACTTATAGCCTAACTAGCAGTTATAACTGGCACTTAAACCATAATAGTGTTATGATCATGATTTTGATAAATAGGGCCTTACAGTGATTACATTTCTAATGCATTAATTCTATAAATTGCGATCATTTAAAAAATCTGTTTTATTCTATAAGTTTAAACGTTCTACTAAATAGGTTACATTAGCAATGACAGGCAGTGAGACAAGATAGAAAATGAAGCGAGTTAACAAAATAACAACTTTATTCTCATGAGTTTATTTACAAGACTTTGTACATGATAAAATATAAATATATCTACAATGCTTTACATTATTTATAATTTAGGAAAGAACCTGAGACAGGGAATAACCGTATAGGAATGAAAAGAAGAAATCCCTTGTCCGAGACAAGAAAACAAAGGGGATTCCAGGCATTCTACAAAGTAAGCTCTGAAGGAAATGTCATAAAACAGAGAATTTTTAAGTCTGTTAAACAGGCCTTTTAAAGTGACAGTGACAGGTTTTCAGAAAACATTTGATTGTCCTTGACCTTCCCATCTTTCTCTCTTAGCGGCCCTTACCACACGCTGCTTGATAGGAAAGATTAATGTTGTCCTGAACGTGCCCCATGATGATCTGGGTGGCTAGGTTTCTGTAAAGATGCTCTCAGAACACAGATTGTGGACACCTGTATGTGTCCTGTATGGATTTCAATCACCCTTTTCCTCCGTATATCAGAACCAGGGCCTCCATACTACCTGGGGCTGGTTCTGAAATAGTGACCGCCTCAGAGTCCTTGTTGGGCCGACGGGCACAGGGCCAGAGAGAGGTATGGGGGCGGGGGGACTGGACACCAGGGAAGGATGGGCTGGTACCAGAGGCACCACGGGCGGAGATGTAGAGTGCGAGGAGGACGACAAGGAATCTGATGGACGTTGAGAGGGGGACGGAGGGAAGGGAAAGTGGCATGGCATGGAGAGGTATGGAGGGGTGGTTGTGAAAGGTGGCGAGGAGTTTGAGTAACAGGGGGAGGGTGGGGGTGAGAGGGAGTAAGGCGGAGATGGGTATGGGTGTGAGAGGTGTTGGGTAGGGTGAGGGTGGTGGACCACAAAGGTGTTGGGATAGGTGGGAAGAGAGGTGTTGATATAGGGGAAAGTGGCCTCCCTGCTGGCTTGTTGATGCCCCATCACTGTGCTGTCCTTCCTGTTTTGCACTCTGCCCAGGAAGCATGGTCCTTCTGCTGCAGGGCCCCAGGGCTGGAGGTCCAGGGGGAAGGTCTGGCTCTGCACCCTCCCCAGAGGGCAGGCGCTGTGGGTATCCAGATGGTCCCTAAGTCCCTGGACAAAGCTCTCTCTCTGGGAGGGGTCAACGCTGTCGATGTAGTTGCCCAGGCGGGAGATGCACTCTGTGAAACCTGCACTGTAGACAGGGTTGAGTGGGGGCTGTGTTTGCTCATGTATGGGGCCTGTCCTTTGGGAACTCACAGCACTAGTCACTGGAGCGGAGGACTCTTTCATGGAATTTTCTGAGAAGGCTAGTGTTGGTCAATAGTCAGAGAAAGACAGTATAGGGAGTAAATGAGAAAGAGAGGACAGAAAGAGACGAATCCAGAGATGAAGATGAGCGTGTGATAGAAAATCATGACAGGATGATGAATATGGAGAATACAAAAGTGGACAGAGAGAGGACAGTATGGAGAAGCAGGAAGTAAATCAGTGGGAGAGTAGTCAAAACAATTTGCAAAAGCCAATGGTGTGTGTGTGTGTATGTGTGTGTGTGTGTGTGTGTGTGTAGGTGAGATATATGGAGGTTTTGGGGAGAGAGAAAATAATTATTAGCACTCACATGAATATTAACAATGTTCTATCTATATCAGCAGTTTGGGGGCGTATTTCACTTCCCATTTCTGAAATATATTAAATGACAAACCCACACCGGAAAATTATAAAACATTTTGGATTGATAGATACCTTTGCTGTCGTTCCCATTTGATTTTCTTCGTATGTAATCGACGGTCAACTCTAAAATTTCAGCTTTTTCTAACTTTGGATTTTTCAGCCGCTGTGAGAGAGAAAGAATAAGCCTACTGAACATGGGCATTATACACAGCCATTGCTCACAATATTTCACATTTTAATTTTGAAGGACACATTTTGGTATGGAAGTAATTTCGATTTTATGGTTAAATCCAATATTTTTAAGACAAATATAAACAACAAATATGCCACAGAGGTGCCTATCAAGTTCCTGACAGACACCAAGTTCTGTTTTCAATTCCATTCAATTGAGGACATAGATTAGGATACACAAAACCATTTCTCCATAGCCTTCCCACTGAGCACACACTGGTTGAATCAACGTTGTTTCCAGGTAATTTCAATAAAATTACGTTGAACCAACGTGGAATAGACGTTGGATTGACGTCTGTGCCCAGGGTGTTTATTCATACAAGAGGGACACACACGGAGCTGATTTCAGACTGCAACTAGAAAAGCTGTGGCCAACTCAACTCACCATGTCAGAAGTGTTACTTAGCAGAATAGTCCTTAGCTCATCCAAGCGTTGATTTATCCTATCTCGCCTCTTCTTTTCAATCACCGGTTTTAGAACCTAGAAAATAATAGTAATGATCAGTTATTGCCACAAAACCAAATCCAAAACCAATTTACGGACACCAAAATATATAGATTAACTATTTTAAATATGTTTTTTACGCAGGATCTGAACTTACCCTCTTTAAGGCTTTACGATTATCCATGTTTGATCCTTCCAACTTTACCCGATGGAGAAGAGTATGCCTATATGAATAAAGACAACTTTTCCGAAAAGAAAACGCTAAATTCATCCAATCCCGCCAAGTAACCTGAAAAGAAAGTCTCAACACTCGCTCTGTACTGATTCATTATCAGGTGAGCCCGCAGGCTATTTATAAGGTCAAGCACACCGATTGTCATTGGTTGAAAGGTGACAATGACGTTCACGACCGTATGTTAACTGTTCTTCTGCCTTCTTGACACTCACAAAACGAGATATGGAGAAAATATATCTATTAGCCATATAATTCATACATTAGCTGTTTTCTGCTGCTGTAATCTAGCTTCATTTCAGTAAATCAACGTACATCCTTGTAATGGTCTAATATATATATAATTATTTTTACTTTATTTAACCAGGTAGGCCAGTTCTCATATATAGACCTTTATTTAACTAGACAAGTCAGTTAAGAACAAATTCTTATTTACAATGACGGCCTACACCGGTCAAACTCGGACGACGCTGGGCCAATTGTGCGCCGCCCTATGGTACTCCCAATCACGGCCGGTTGTGATACAGTCTGGATTCGAACCAGTAGTGACGCCTCTAGCACTGAGATGCAGTGCCTTAGACCACTGCGCCACTTGGGAGCCCCAAAAGTATAGAATAAACATTTAGAATGAGTCCATATTGCCCATATCTTCATCCTAACTTGTAGCTATGGCTGGCGAAGAAGAGTAGGATATGTGATTCGGTGCATTATTATTATTATTATTATTATTATTCATTTGTTAATTGTTGTTGTATAAAGTGACCCCCCATAAGACGCAGCCTTATGCTATACAGTATTATGTAATGACTTGTAAATGCCAGGGTTAGCCTTCTATGACCTTTATTTGACATTGACAATAATGCGTTTATGCCATTATTGGCGCAATTGACCAGTAAAGCAGTGATCGTTTTATGTAAATATAGGACCAATTTGGTACGTAATGTGTCTATAGCTCGAATACTATATCGAGTTGGTGGGAGTGTTATCACACTCATTGCATCATAGGTGGTAGTTTGACTATCCATAGCAGTATAGCATGTATGTGCCAAATTGTCCTTTTAGACAAGTGTGCCCTGGGAACGTTGGTTTTCTCGTGAGAACAGAGAAATACTGTTGCTGAAAAAGTGTCAGAATGAACACAATCACACCAACTCGAACACACTCGCCTTTATGATGTATACATTCCATGTACGTGCCAATTCACCCTTGTGTGAGTGTGCCATACTAACCATCTGCTCCAGGTGAGGTTGCTATTAATCAACATGAAATACACAAATGAGCTGTGGGAAATTTTACATGCACGCGAATTGACAATAGCACTTCCATCTATGGTTACGGTCTTGCGTAAAAATAGGCCCTTGCAGCTAGGCTTTTAACCAACACATGCATGGAGAGAGAGAGAGAGAGAGAGAGAGAGAGAGAAATTGGAGAGAGTGTGGTATTTGGAGGTGCATGGCCGCGCTTAAAAGCAGTGAATGGACAAATGGGAAGTTCGGACAGAGGTGCACATGTGCCACCGTCATACCCTGGGAGATTGTTATAAACACAAGTGAAGCACAGTAACAGTATAACATACATGTTACAACTATTTAAAGGAAATGGTTCCAAGATGGGATGTGAAATATCTTTTCGATGATGATATCCCGTTACATCATGTTAATAGTTTGTGTCGACGCTTCATGGGAACAACACAGATTACCATGCCTGATGTGACTCGCGGGGGGGGGGGGGGGGGGGGGGGGGCTGCCGGTAGCGTTCTGAGAGGTGTGTTTGTTCCCACAGGCACACGTCGACCCTCATACTGAACCTTGAATCAAATGTCCTGATACAAATCACACAACCATTTAAATGAACATCCATTCTGCACATAGCTGGAATAGTGTACTGCGCAGAATGCCATAATATTTCTGTCCGTTCTGCCTTGTCAGTCTGGGGTCTTATAGTCACATTTAATGTCAAACTCAAAAGATGAAGTTGTTTTTCTCACACACGTGCCTGGGTTGTTGTGTTTACAGCGCGTGCCCGAGCTATGACTTCTCTTTGATCCGCAGGCTATATTGGCTACAGCGCGAGAGGGCAAGGTGAACACACGTAAGAAACCTACAATTTTTCCGGGATGTTTTTGAATTCGTTCGTTTGTTAAGTGTATTAACTTATCTGAATAATGCACACACAACTTGGATTTCAACAATATGCTATACTGTTACATTATTACGCTAACCAATATGCTATAAATAAAAATATTTGTTATATATAGCACATTTTAGGGATTGATCACTAGGCTATGAAATGTGCCAGACTCCTTCAGGCCTAAACAAATACCGATTATAACATGTGGTTCAATGCAATGAGATACTTTCTAAGGTGAGATGACCAAATTCACTTTGCTGTTCTAATGTGACAGACTGGGAAAATGTCACTCAGCCCTTTCCCTTGGGAAAACTATAGGATTTACACATGTGTTTATGAGCCTACCTGTTAGAATTTGTACATCATTTAGAAGACAGGTGTCGCAACTGACTGAGGTGCGATGGTTCCCACAGTACACATCGTCCTCTAAAATGTAGGCTAAACATAGCGTTAGAATATTACTACATACAAAATGTAGGCTATAACAAAGTTACATATTAAGTCAATATTCTTACTGTCTGAATTGGTAAAAATTGAAAAGAGTAAACTATTGAATCTGAGCGTATTTGGAATGCGTAATACCATTTGTTGCTGTGCTGCGTGTGCCGACTGATGGTCGACTCTCGCCAAACATCTCACTTCTCAATTGTCACCAACACCAGGCCAACTGTCTTTCACACACACGTGCCAGGGTTGGTGTGTTTATGACAGCGCGTGCCACAGCTTTGATCCTCAAGTTATTAGCGACAGCGCGAGAGGGCAGTGTGAACACTTGAGAAACCAATGGTGATCTCTCAACAAGATCTTATGGCACAAAAATAGATTCATGTGAACAATTGCAATATTAGTTTTCCCCAATATTATAGGCAGACTTTAAATTAGATGAACGAATATTTGTTTGGTTTTTAGTTGTCAAGCATGTCACTCATCACAGCGTTCACTGCATGTTTTGCGCATTTAAGTGATTGGTCACCATGTAATGAGTCCCAACAACACTTCCTGTGGTGGTTCAATGTTAGAACATTGACCAAATTCACTTTGCTGTTCGCAGATGTGACAGTCTGGGAAAATGTCACGCAACCCTTTCCCTTGGAAAAGTTTAAGCTTTGACACATGCATGTATTGTTTATTACCTGTTAGAATTTGTACATAATTTAGCGATGACGTGTGGCCACTGGAAGTGCGATGGGATCCCACAGCACACGTTCCCTTTAAATGTAAATGAAGGTTATATATCATTAAATCCGAATACAATTATTTACCAGATACACTCCCCTACGTATTTATTGTAAATAAGAATATAACATGTTTCTGAACACTTCTATATTAATGTGGATGCTACCATGACTATGGATAATCATTCATCGTTAATACTAATCGTTAATAATGATGAGTGAGAAAGTTACAGAGACACAAACATCATACCCCCAAGACATGCTAACCTCTCACCATCAGTGGCATGTCCAGAACATTTTGAAAGGTGGTGGCATAGACCCCGTTTAGGGCCATAACCTTTTGAACCTTAATCAATACAAGTTGGATTTTTGTCAATATAATTGTCTTGGTTCAACTCATTAAATGTGTCAGCTTAGATATGGTACATTTCCATGTTCAAATAAATCATAAATCAAGTGTTGTAGTGTTTGGTACATTGTTTGTTACATGTTTTGAATTAAAGGTCAGGATTTTATGTAAGGGTATTACATCAAAGGAGTAAATTCACTATTTAAGGGCTCGCTGTACTGTCGCTTTATGTGGGCTTGATAGCAAAGCCATGTCATTTAACTGTAAAAATGAATTACCTTCTAACGTGAACAGTCATGATGTTCCAAAATAAGTCCAGCATCCATTTGAATGGAAATATAAGGGAATTATTATTATTACTACCATCAATTATATAATTTCTTATTCATGTCTATCAATTCGCAGGAGGCTGAATCCATTTCACCAGAGCAAGCATCCGAGCAAGGCAAACAGTTTTAGTATCTGTAGCCCATGATATTCATGCCACTGTAACTTTTTATTTTTATTTTTTATTTCACCTTTATTTAACCAGGTAGGTCAGTTGAGAACAAGTTCTCATTTGCAACTGCGACCTGGCCAAGACAAAGCAAAGCAGTGCGACAAAAACAACACAGAGTTACACAGTAAAAAAACATAGTCAAAAACACAATAGAAAATCTATATACAGAGTGCAAAATGTAGTGCAAAATGCAGTAAGGTTAGGAGGTAGGACAATAAATAGACCATAGTGGTGAAATAAATTACAGATTATCATCAATAACACAGGAATGAAGGATGTGCAAATTATGATGTGCAAGTAGAGATACTGGAGTGCAAGATTAGTGAAAATAACAAAAATAAATATGGGGATGAGGTAGTAGTGTGGGCTATTTACAGAAGGGCTATATACAGGTGCAGTGATCGATAAGCAGCTTTGACAGCTGATGCTTAAAGTTAGTG
This sequence comes from Thymallus thymallus, assembly GCA_023634145.1. Classification (NCBI taxonomy): domain Eukaryota; kingdom Metazoa; phylum Chordata; class Actinopteri; order Salmoniformes; family Salmonidae; genus Thymallus; species Thymallus thymallus. Next base: position 9,272,344 of record CM042404.1, read on the forward strand.
AGGGAGATTTTCAGAAGTCTTCAATGATTTTTGCAATTCGTTCCAGTCATTGGCAGCAGCGAACTGGAAGGAATGGCGGCCAAAGGAGGTGTTGGCTTTGGAGGTGACCAGTGAGATATACCTGCTGGAGCGCATGCTATGGGTGGGTGTTGCTATGTGACCAGTGACCTGAGATAGGGCGGGGATTTACCAAACTTTCTCACTCATCATTATTCATAATACATTCATGATGATCCGTAGTCATGGTAGCATCCATTAATGTAGCAGTGTTCCGAAATATATTATATTCTTATTTATAAAAAAGGTGACTCCAAAATGAGACAATACATTATTAACCATTCATTGGGCGCAACATAGTCTGAAACATCCCCCCCCCCAAAAAAAAATGCAAATGCTTGCAACAAGTTTTTAGAGTCACAAGCTTGATGTAGTCATTGTGTGCTATAAAATATGCGACCAAATACTAAACTTTTGATTAAATGTAATACACTGTAAGAGAATTTGTCCAAATACTTATGACACCTTCAAATGGAGGGACTAAATACATAAATCGCATTCATTTCTAAATGGTAAAACAGATATGTACGAAATACCCTCAAATAAAAGGTGCAATTGTGTAGGCTCTACTGTCGAATCCAATATGCTGGAGTATAGAGCCAAATAAAAAAAATGTAGCTTCACTGTCCAAATAAATACGTTAGTTAGCTACGTGTGTGAAGTCAACATCCTCAGCTCGTCTGTATAAATAAGTATAAATCAGAAATGGTCTCTATGTAAACTGTTGTGCCAATTGGAATGGGCCATTTGTGGCTGCACGTGTTCCTGTCTTTGTTTAAGAGACTGAGGTGTCACTTTATTCATTTGTAAATCCGTGTTAATATGGAGACAGGTCGACTCTCGCCGACACCTCCTTTGTAATTACAATACGCATGCCATTTGTTAGAGCTTTCATACACGTGCCCACGGGTTGTGTTGGTTTGTACCGAAGCGCCATGAGGTCCTCTTTGGTCCTCTTTTATAAGTTGTTAAAACTGGGACAGAGTGAGAAAGCACGACAATGATATGTGTCAAAATAATTTAAACGAACTGCTCTCTTCACTTCATTAGGTTACATTGGCCATGAGCACAGTTTCAATAGGCCTACGGATTTGTATATCCCATTACGCTATGTATCCTCCTTATGACTATCCTGACTTATTCTATGAATTCACTGTGTATTACATTTCTAACTTGTAAAGGCTACTTTACTGTATTTCAAAAGTGAAGCTCCGGGATTGGCTACCGATGGCGATGGGAGGAGTCCAAAGTCACCTCTTGTTCCTATAGACTTAAAAGTCGTCCAGAGAAAAAAATGTCATATTGAGATTCTTCTTCAGTGACATAGTACAGAGAAATACTACTGTTCTTCTTGATTATTTACATCTGGATATTCTCTGACCTCTGGATAAATACGGTTTTAAAAGGACAACAGCAGCTTGTTGATTGACAAAAATGAAAGCAATTGGGGGAACAGAGAACAGGGAAATTGACCGAAAGGTAAGATTAGACTTTATTACATTCATCAGTGTATCTGTAATACAGTACATGTTAGTTCATCAAAATCAATTAGAACTAAAACATCTAGGCCAATTTTGTTCTCATCTTGTTGACCGATATTGGAATAACAATGTGTTCCAAAAATGGAACTATGTATCTACTCCTACCATTTAAAGATCTTTAGGAGCCCTTACTATAGTATAAAGTGACTGTTTTAGACACACTGGTTTACTAGAGACACTGGTCTGATCTCCCTGGTCTGATCTCTCTGGTCTGATCTCTCTGGTATGATCTCCCTGGTCTGATCTCCTTTCGTATTTCTCTTGCAGCTCCTCAAGCCACAGGTGGAGAGACGTCGGAGAGAGAGAATGAACCACAGTCTGGAGAGCCTGAGAACTCTTCTGCTGCAGGGACCACTACATCAGGTATGAAGTTCACCTCTAACTTGACTCTGCTCTAAATGCAGCTCATACAGTTGTCAGCTCCTCTGAGAAGTGAAGCATGACTGTGCATTAACCTAACCTCTCCCGCTCCAACAGGGTGTGACTCAGCGTAGAGTGGAGAAAGCTGAGATCCTGGAACACACTGTTCTCTTTCTCCAGAACACTGGTGATGGGGTCAGGAAGAAAGCTGAAGATGGAGAACAGCAACAACCCTTCCAGAATGGCTTCTCAGACTGCCTGCAGAGAGCTGCACGCTTCCTGGGGCAAGAAGGGGATGGTCTACAGCTGGAGGCAGCACTGAACACTACTTTCTCTGCTCGTCTGAACAGCCACACTTGTATGAGCACCGAAGTCCCGGCTAAAGCCCACTCTTCCAACTGTCTGACCAGCACAACATGCCACCAGTCCTCACACCTGATGAAGATACAGGAGTCCCACTACAGACAACAGCTTTGTGAAGTCTACAGGAGACATCTGTCTCATGCTCACAGAGCTCAAATCCGACATGGAGACCCCAACCCTCCTCAGCAGCCCCACAGACACTCTGACAAAGAAGCCCAATCCCAGAACCTTCCAGCCAGCCAGTCTGTGTGGAGGCCTTGGCCCTGATTTAGCACAGTAGCCTGAATTGTGAAATTGAACTGTAAAACAACTGTAATATCCTATGAACTGATAACCAGGATGCTACATCCTTTGCTGCTGAGGTTGCTATGGAGTTATTAATTTATGCAGTGTTGTGAACACTGGACTCATGGACTTCATAGATTTGTAGTGATATGACAATGTTGAACTGCAAAGCAAACATATATTCTGAATATTGTACAATTACTCTATGCTTTAGTATTACAACATGTTATATGTGTAACTTGTAGTACTCTGAAATCTTGTCTTTTTTTGCACATTAATTTATTCTGGGACTAGTTTCTTTGCTTTTCAGATATATAGGCCTGTATCTTGAAATATAAATAAAAAACATTATTTTAAAAACACTGTCTCAATGGTATCTTATTCAGTAATGTATAGAAGTATCAAAAGTGTTTTTGCTTGTGGTTGTCATCTGCTGATGTAGTGGTACGATGCCAGTTAGAAGTATTGCATAGATTTACTTTTCATTGAAAGCTGGCACGTGTGTGTTTGAGTCAAATGTGCGTAGAGACCACGCGCTTTGACACTTCAAGTTGTTAGGACGCGGGCAGGAACATCAAAGTGCTCTGTGACAGCGCCTTTCAATCACACCTCAAATTCAAAGGAAGATTTTTAGAGCCTTTTTATAACCCGAGAGAATGAGGACTGGCAGAAACAAGGAGATACTCTTGACATTGGTCTCCCAAGTTTCGCAGCTGTCTAAGGCACTGCATCTCAGTGCTAGAGGCGTCACTACAGACCCTTGTTCGATTCCGGGATGTGTCACAACAGGCGGTGATTTGGAGTCCCATATGGCGGCGCACAATTGTCCCAGCGTCGTCGTGGTAGGCCGTATTTGTAAATAAGAATTTGTTCTTAACTGACTTGGGATATTTTAATTGTAGTTAATTAAAGTTATAAAAATAAACATTCTCACATATACAAAAAATATCTCCTCCTAATCTCGTTGGGGTACTGGAATGGATCATTATTTCGCAGTAATTTTTCTGAGGTTCATGGTACAATATTAGATTTTTCTTAACATATATTTTTTATTTAATAGACCTATGGTATGCAGACTTTATAACAAATTATTCCTAATCCAGCCGTGGGACAGCCTTGGTTTAAGGAGCGTTTACATATATTGAACAATTCTCTCTCACATATAAAGACTATAGCCTACAGTCTAAACGCAACTTCCAACATAATTAACATTCATTATTATTAGTGAGCCTAAGTTAATAATATTTAACACGTGGTTCAACATCAGTACAATTAAAATGTTTGGCTACTAAAAGTGGCAAATAGAAGTAATCTGAACAGATTCGATTAATTTAAGTCTGGGACAGAAGGCACATTTCTTAGACATGATAGGTATATATTTATATCACCAAATTATAAGAAATGTTCTGTGATGGAATTTGCATGTTTTGGTCATTTATCAGACGCTCTTATCCAGAGCGATTTACAGCAAGAAGTGCATTCATTTTATTTTTGTACTGGTCCCGCTTCGGAATCGAACACACAACCTTGGTATTAAAATTAGCATGCTCTACCAAATGAACCACAAGGGACCACAATCACATCCAATAATACTATTAAATCACGCTACCTTTATCAGACGAATCACCTTTATCAGCATGTGGCTCAATACAGGCCCCATTTTTCATATCGATTAGCCTGAAATAGTTCTATTGACATGCCAAGAAATTTAGGAGACCAAATGCATGTATGGTCCCTGATGTGATACACTGGGAAATACTCATGAGCGTTTTCCCTTGGGAAAGGGTGTAAGATAGACAACAGTTTGTTCTTTATTACCTGTTAGAATTTGAACATAATTTAGCAAAAGCCGCCACCTACTGTGGTGGAGCATTCCCAGGTTCCCAGTTCTCACGCGCACATATTGACTTCTGAAATGTTCAATAACGTAGGATAATATTATAATATAATTAAATCAAAATAATAGTAAAAATGTAATAGTCAATTAAATTAAAGCAATATTCATCCAGTTACCAAGTCAGAAACTTGTGTTTGGTCTGTGCGTAAAATGCTGTGCTTTTGGATGTGCGTGATTCTGTCCGTGTTTGAGAGGCTGAGGTGTCACTTAATTCATTTGTAAGTCCGTGTCACACTGGAGACTGGTCGACTCTCGACTACAACTCACTTGTAATAATTACAATACGCGTGCCATTTGTTAGCGCTTTCATACACGTGCCCACGGGTGTTACTGCGGATGTGATGGCTTGTACCGAAGCGCCATGACACCGTCTTTGATATACAAGTTGTTAAACCTGGGACAGAGTGAGAAAGCACTACAATGAACTCTGTCAAAATAATTTAAACGAACTCCTCTCTTCACTTCATTAGGTTACATTGGCCATCAGCCCGTTTCAATAGGCCTACGGATTTGTATATCCCATTATACTATGTATCCTCCTTACGACTAACCTGACTTCTTGTATGAATACACTTCGTATTACATTTCTAACATGTAAAGGATACTTTACTGTATTTCAAAGGTACAAGGCGCGTGCCACGAAGCTCAGAGATTGGCTACCGATGGCGATGGGAGGAGTCCAAAGTCACCTCTTGTTCCTATGGACTTATAAGTCGTCCAGAGACAGAAATGCCATATTGAGATTTTTCTTCAGTGACATAGTACAGAGAAATACTACTGTTCGTCTTGATTATTTACATCTGGAAATTCTCTGACCTCTGGATAAATTCACCTTTTAAGGACAACATCAGCTTGTTGATTAACAAAGATGAAACATCTTGGGGGAACAGAGAACAGGGAAATTGACAGAAAGGTAAGATTAGAACCTTTGAAGTGATTACATTCATCAGTGTATCTGTAATACAGTACATGTTAGTTAATCAAAATCGATTTTAACCAAAACATCTTGGCCTATTTTGTTCTCATCTTGTTGACTTCTATTGGAATAACAATGTTTTCCAAAAATGGACCTATGTAACTAGTCCTACCATTTAAAGATATTTAGTTTTTAGGAGCCCTTACTATAGTATAAAGTGTCTATTTTAGACACACTGGTTTACTAGGGACACTGGTCTGATCTCCCTGGTCTGATCTCTCTGGTCTGATCTCTCTGGTATGATCTCCCTGGTCTGATCTCCTGTCGTATTTCTCTTGTAGCTCCTCAAACCTCAGGTGGAGAGACGCCGGAGAGAGAGAATGAACCACAGTCTGGAGAGCCTGAGAACACTTCTGCTGCAGGGACCACTACACCAGGTATGAAGTTCACCTCTAACTTGACTCTGCTCTAAATGCAGCTCATACAGTTGTCAGCTCCTCTGAGAAGTGAAGCATGACTGTGCATTAACCTAACCTCTCCCGCTCCAACAGGGTGTGACTCAGCGTAGAGTGGAGAAAGCTGAGATCCTGGAACACACTGTTCTCTTTCTCCAGAACACTGGTGATGGGGTCAGGAAGAAAGCTGAAGATGGAGAACAGCAACATCCCTTCCAGAATGGCTTCTCAGACTGCCTGCAGAGAGCTGCACACTTCCTGGGGCAAGAAGGGGATGGTCTACAGCTGGAGGCAGCACTGAACACTACTTTCTCTGCTCGTCTGAACAGCCACGCTTGTATGAGCACCGAAGTCCCGGCTAAAGCCCACTCTTCCAACTCTCTGACCAGCACAACATGCCACCAGTCCTCACACCTGATGAAGATACAGGAGTCCCACTACAGACAGCAGCTTTGTGAAGTCTACAGGAGACATCTGTCTCATGCTCACAGAGCTCAAATCCGACATGGAGACCCCAACTCTCCTCAGCAGCCCCACAGACACTCTGACAAAGAAGCCCAATCCAAGAACCTTCCAGCCAGCCAGTCTGTGTGGAGGCCTTGGCCCTGATCTAGCACAGTAGCCTGAATTGGGATATTGAACTGTAAAACAACTGCAATATCCTATGAACTGATAACCAGGATGCCACATCCTTTGCTACTGAGGTTGCTATGGAGTTATTAATTTATGCAGTGTTGTGAACACTCGACTCATGGACTCCATAGATTTGCAGTGATTTGACAATGTTGTACTGCAAAGCAAAAATATTTTCTAAATATTGTACAATTACTATATACTTTAGTATTACAACATGTTCTATGTGTAACTTGTAGTACTCTGATATCATCTCTATTTTTGCACATTAATTTATTCTGGTACGTGTTCCTATGCTTTTCAGATATATAGGCCTGTGTCTCGAAATACAAATAATAAACATTATTTTAAAAACACTGTCTAAATGGTATCTTATTCAGTAATGAATAGAAGTATCAAATGTGTTTTTGCTTATGGTTGTCTTCTGCTGATGTAGTGGTATGGTCCAGCACGTTCCAAGACGTTCCGATGCCAGTTAAAGGTATTGCCAAATTATCATAGATTTGCATTTCATTGATAGCTGGCACGTGTGTGTTTGAGTGAAATGTGCGTAAAGACACCACCCGCTTTGACACTTCAAGTTGTTAGGACGCGGGCAGGAACATCAAAGTGCTCAGTGACAGCGTCATTCAATCACACCTCAAATTCAAAGGAAGATTTTTAGGGCTTTTTATAACCCGAGAGAATGAGGACTGGCAGAAACAAGGAGTTCCTCTTGACATTGGCTTCTCGAGAGGCGCAGCTGTCTAAAGCACTACTTCTCAGTGCTAGAGGCGTCACTACAGACCCTGGTTCGATCCCGGGATGTATCACAACCGGCCGTGATTTGGAGTCCCATAGGCCGGCGAACAATTTGCCCATCGTCATCGGGGTAGGCCGTCATTGTAAATTAGATGTTGTTCTTAACTGACTTTCCTAGTTAAATAAAGTTTTAAAAAGTAACATTCTCACATATACAAAAAATATGTCCTCCTAATCTCGTTGGGATACTGGGACGGATCATTCATTCGCAGTAATTTTTCTGAGGTTCATGGTACAATATTAGATTTTTCTTAACATATATTTTTTATTTAATAGACCTATGGAATGCAGGCTTTAAAACACATTATTCCTAAACCAGCCGTGGGACAGCCTTGGTTTAAGGAGCGTTTACACATATTGAACGATTTACTCTCACATATCAAGACTATAGCCTACAGTCTAAAAGCAACTTCCAACATAATTAACATTCATTATTATTAGTGAGCCTAAGCTAATAATTTTGAACACAAGTGGTTCATCATCAGTACAATTACAATGTTTGGCTATTAAAAGTGTCAGTTAGAAATAATCTGACCAGATGCGATTAATTTATGTCTGGGACAAAAGGCACATTTCTTAGAAAGGATAGCTATTTGTTTATATCACCAAATTATAAGAAATGTTCTGTGATGGAATTTACATTTTTTGTGTCATTTAGCAGACGCTCTTATCCAGAGCGATTTACAGCAGGGAGTGCATTCATTTTCTTATTTGTTCATACTAGTCCCCGTTTTGGATTGAACCCACAACCTTGGTATGTACAATTGCCATGCACTACCAACTGAACCACTATTACATCCAGTAATACTGTTAAATACCTTTATCAGACGAATCACCTTTTACAGAATGTGGCTCATTACAGGCCCCATGTTTCATAACGATTAACCTGAAATAGTTCTATTGACATGCCAAGAAATTTAGGAGACCAAATGCATGTATGGTCCCTGATGTGATACACTGGGAAATACTCCTGAGCGTTTTCCCTTGGGAAAAAGTGTAAGATAGACAACAGTTTGTTCTTTATTACCTGTTAGAATTTGAACATAATTTAGCAAAAACCGCCACCTACTGTGGTGGAGTATTCCCAGGTTCCCAGTTCTCACGCGCACATGTTGACTTCTGAAACGTTCATAATAGTCTAATATTATAATATAATTAAATCAAAATAATAGTATATATGTAATAGTCAATTATATTTAAGCAATATTCATCCAGTAACAAAGTCAGAAACGCGTGTTTGGTCTGTGCGTAAAATGCTATGCTTTTGGCTGTGCGTGTGCCTGTCCGTGTTTGAGAGGCTGAGGTGTCACTTAATTCATTTGTAAGTCCGTGTCACACTGGAGACTGGTCGACTCTCGACTACAACTCACTTGTAATAATTACAATACGCGTGCCATTTGTTAGCGCTTTCATACACGTGCCCACGGGCGTTACTGCGGATGTGGTGGCTTGTACCGAAGCGCCATGACGCCCTCTTTGATATACAAGTTGTTAAACCTGGGACAGAGTGAGAAAGCACTACATTGAAATGTGTCCACATAATTTAAACGAACTCCTCTCTTCACTTCATTAGGTTACATTGGCCATCAGCCCGTTTCAATAGGCCTACGGATTTGTATATCCCATTATACTATGTATCCTCCTTATGACTAACCTGACTTCTTGTATGAATACACTTTGTATTACATTTCTAACATGTAAAGGATACTTTACTGTATTTCAAAGGTACAAGGCGCGTGCCACGAAGCTCAGAGATTGGCTACCGATGGCGATGGGAGGAGTCCAAAGTCACCTCTTGTTCCAATGGACTTAAAAGTCGCCCAGAGACAGAAATGCCATATTGAGATTTTTCTTCAGTGACATAGTACAGAGAAATACTACTGTTCGTCTTGATTATTTACATCTGGACATTCTCTGACCTCTGGATAAATTCACATTTTAAGGACAACAGCAGCTTGTTGATTAACAAAGATGAAACAACTTGGGGGATCAGAGAACAGGGAAATTGACAGAAAGGTAAGATTAGAACCTTTGAAGTGATTACATTCATCAGTGTATCTGTAATACAGTACATGTTAATTCATCAAAATCGATTTTAACCAAAACATGTAGGCCTATTTTGTTCTCATCTTGTTGACTTATATTGGAATAACAATGTTTTCCAAAAATGGTCCTCTGTAACTAGTCCTATATTTAAAGATATTTAGTTTTTAGGAGCCCTTACTAAAGTATAAAGTGTCTATTTTAGACACACTGGTTTACTAGGGACACTGGTCTAATCTCCATGGTCTGATCTCTCTGGTCTGATCTCTCTGGTATGATCTCCCTGGTCTGATCTCCTTTCGTATTTCTCTTGTAGCTCCTCAAGCCTCAGGTGGAGAGACGCCGGAGAGAGAGAATGAACCACAGTCTGGAAAGCCTGAGAACACTTCTGCTGCAGGGACCACTACACCAGGTATGAAGTTCACCTCTAACTTGACTCTGCTCTAAATGCAGCTCATACAGTTGTCAGCTCCTCTGAGAAGTGAAGCATGACTGTGCATTAACCTAACCTCTCCCGCTCCAACAGGGTGTGACTCAGCGTAGAGTGGAGAAAGCTGAGATCCTGGAACACACTGTTCTCTTTCTCCAGAACACTGGTGATGGGGTCAGGAAGAAAGCTGAAGATGGAGAACAGCAACATCCCTTCCAGGATGGCTTCTCAGACTGCCTGCAGAGAGCTGCACGCTTCCTGGGGCAAGAAGGGGAGGGGCTGCAGCTGGAGGCAGCACTGAACACTACTTTCTCTGCTCGTCTGAACACCCACGCTTGTATGAGCACCGAAGTTCTGGTTAAAGCCCACTCTTCCAACTCACTGACCAGCACAACATGCCACCAGTCCTCACACCTGATGAAGATACAGGAGTCCCACTACAGACAGCAGCTTTGTGAAGTCTACAGGAGACATCTGTCTCATGCTCACAGAGCTCAAATCCGACATGGAGATCCCAACCCTCCTCAGCAGCCCCACAGACACTCTGACAAAGAAGCCCAATCCAAGAACCTCCCAGCCAGCCAGTCTGTTTGGAGGCCTTGGCCCTGATCTAGCACAGGAACCTGAATTGGGTTATTGAACTGTAAAACAACTGCAATATCCTATGAACTGATAACCAGGATGCCACATCCTTTGCTGCTGAGGTTGCTATGGAGTTATTAATTTATGCAGTGTTGTGAACACTTGACTCATGGACTCCATAGATTTGCAGTGATTTGACAATGTTGTACTGCAAAGCAAAAATATTTTCTAAATATTGTACAATTACTATATACTTTAGTATTACAACATGTTCTATGTGTAACTTGTAGTACTCTGATATCATGTATATTTTTGCACATTAATTTATTCTGGTACATGTTCCTATGCTTTTCAGATATATAGGCCTGTGTCTCGAAATACAAATAAAAAACATAATTTTAAAAACACTGTCTCAATGGTATCTTATTCAGTAATGAATAGAAGAATCAAATGTGTTTTTGCTTATGGTTGTCATCTGCTGATGTAGTGGTACGGTCCAGCACGTTCCAAGACGTTCCGATGCCAGTTTAAAGTATTGCCAAATTATCATAGATTTGCATTTCATTGATAGCTGGCACGTGTGTGTTTGAGTGAAATGTGCGTAAAGACACCACCCGCTTTGACACTTCAAGTTGTTAGGACCCGGGCAGAAACATCAAAGTGCTCAGTGACAGCGTCATTCAATCACACCTCAAATTCAAAGGAAGATTTTTAGGGCTTTTTATAACCCGAGAGAATGAGGACAGGCGGAAAAAGGAGCTTCTCTTGACATTGGCTTCTCGAGAGACGCAGCTGTCTAAGGCACTACTTCTCAGTGCTAGAGGCGCCACTACAGACCCTGGTTCGATCCCGGGATGTATCACAACCGGCCGTGTTTTGGAGTCCCATAGGCCGGCGAACAATTTGCCCATTGTCATCGGGGTAGGCCGTCATTGTAAATTAGATTTTATTCTTAACTGACTTGCCTAGTTAAATAAAGTTTAAAAAAGTAACATTCTCACATATACAAAAAATATGTTCTCCTAATCTCGTTGGGGTACTGGGACGGATCATTCATTCGCAGTAATTTTTCTGAGGTTCATGGTTCAATATTAGATTTTTCTTAACATATATATTTTTTATTTCATAGACCTATGGTATGCAGGCTTTAAAACACATTATTCCTAAATCAGCCGTGGGACAACCTTGGTTTAAGGAGCGTTTACATATATTGAACGATTTACTCTCACATATCAAGACTATAGCCTATAGTCTAAAAGCAACTTCCAACATAATTAACATTCATTATTATTAGTGAGCCTAAGCTAATAATATTTAACACGTGGTTCATCATTAGTACAATTAAAATGTTTGGCTATTAAAAGTGGCAAATAGAAGTAATGTGAACAGATTCGATTAATTTAAGTCTGGGACAGAAGGCACATTTCTTAGACAGGATGGCTATTTATTTATATCACCAAATTATAAGAAATGTTCTGTGATCGAATTTGCATGTTTTGGTCATTTATCAGACGCTCTTATCCAGAGCGACTTACAGCAAGGAATGCATTCAATTTTATTCGTACTGGTCCCGCTTCGGAATCGAACACACAACCTTGGTATTACAATTAGCATGCTCTACCAACTGAACCACAAGGGACCACAATCACATCCAATAATACTATTAAATCACGCTACCTTTATCAGACGAACTACAGTCCCCATTTTTCATATCGATTAGCCTGAAATAGTTCTATTGACATGCCAAGAAATTTAGGAGACCAAATGCATGTATGGTCCCTGATGTGATACACTGGGAAATACTCCTGAGCGTTTTCCCTTGGGAAAAGGTGTAAGATAGACAACAGTTTGTTCTTTATTACCTGTTAGAATTTGAACATAATTTAGCAAAAACCGCCACCTACTGTGGTGGAGCATTCCCAGGTTCCCAGTTCTCACGTGCACATATTGACTTCTGAAATGTTCATTAACGAAGGCTAATATTATAATATAATTAAATCAAAATAATAGTATATATATAATAGTCAATTAAATTAAACAATATTCATCCAGTAACAAAGTCAGAAACTTGTGTTTGGTCTGTGCGTAAAATGCTGTGCTTTTGGCTGTGCGTGATTCTGTCCGTGTTTGAGAGGCTGAGGTGTCATTTAATTCATTTGTAAGCCCGTGTCACACTGGAGACTGGTCGACTCTCGACTACAACTCACTTGTAATAATTACAATACGCGTGCCATTTGTTAGCGCTTTCATACACGTGCCCACGGGTGTTACTGCGGATGTGATGGCTTGTACCGAAGCGCCATGACGCCCTCTTTGATATACAAGTTGTTAAACCTGGGACAGAGTGAGAAAGCACGACAACGATCTGTATCAAAATAATTTAAACATACTCCTCTCTTCACTTCATTAGGTTACATTGGCCATCAGCCCGTTTCAATAGGCCTACGGATTTGTATATCCCATTATGCTATTTATCCTCCTTATGACTATCCTGACTTCTTGTATGAATACACTTTGTATTACATTTCTAACATGTAAAGGACACTTTACTGTATTTCAAAGGTACAGGACGCGTGCCACGAAGCTAAGAGATTGGCTACCGATGGCGATGGGAGGAGTCCAAAGTCACCTCTTGTTCCAATGGACTTAAAAGTCGCCCAGAGACAGAAATGCCATATTGAGATTTTTCTTCAGTGACATAGTACAGAGAAATACTACTGTTCGTCTTGATTATTTACATCTGGACATTCTCTGACCTCTGGATAAATTCACCTTTTAAGTACAACATCAGCTTGTTGATTAACGAAGATGAAACAACTTGGGGGAACAGAGAACAGGGAAATTGACAGAAAGGTAAGATTAGATCCTTTGAAGTGATTACATTCATCAGTGTATCTGTAATACAGTACATGTTAGTTAACCAAAACATCTTGGCCTATTTTGTTCTCATCTTGTTGACTTATATAGGAATAATAATGTTTTCCAAAAATGGACCTATGTAACTAGTCCTACCATTTAAAGATATTTCGTTTTTAGGAGCCCTTACTATAGTATAAAGTGTCTATTTTAGACACACTGGTTTACTAGGGACACTGGTCTGATCTCCATGGTCTGATCTCTCTGGTCTGATCTCTCTGGTCTGATCTCTCTGGTATGATCTCCCTGGTCTGATCTCCTTTCGTATTTCTCTTGTAGCTCCTCAAGCCTCAGGTGGAGAGACGTCGGAGAGAGAGAATGAACCACAGTCTGGAGAGCCTGAGAACTCTTCTGCTGCAGGGACCACTACATCAGGTATGAAGTTCACCTCTAACTTGACTCTGCTCTAAATGCAGCTCATACAGTTGTCAGCTCCTCTGAGAAGTGAAGCATGACTGTGCATTAACCTAACCTCTCCCGCTCCAACAGGGTGTGACTCAGCGTAGAGTGGAGAAAGCTGAGATCCTGGAACACACTGTTCTCTTTCTCCAGAACACTGGTGATGGGCTCAGGAAGAAAGCTGAAGATGGAGAACAGCAACATCCCTTCCAGGACGGCTTCTCAGACTGCCTGCAGAGAGCTGCACATTTCCTTGAGCAAGAAGGGGAGGGGCTGCAGCTGGAGGCAGCACTGAACACTACTTTCTCTGCTCGTCTGAACAGCCACGCTTGTATGAGCACCGAAGTCACGGCTAAAGACCACTCTTCCAACTCTCTGACCAGCACAACATGCCACCAGTCCTCACACCTGATGAAGATACAGGAGTCCCACTACAGACAACAGCTTTGTGAAGTCTACAGGAGACATCTGTCTCATGCTCACAGAGCTCAACTCCGACACGGAGAACCCAACCCTCCTCAGCAGCCCCACAGACACTCTGACAAAGAAGCCCAATCCCAGAACCTCCCAGCCAGCCAGTCTGTGTGGAGGCCTTGGCCCTGATCTAGCACAGGAACCTGAATTGGGAAATTGAGCTGTAAAACAACTGTAATATCCTATGAACTGATAACCAGGATGCTACATCCTTTGCTGCTGAGGTTGCTATGGAGTTATTAATTTATGCAGTGTTGTGAACACTGGACTCATGGACTTCATAGATTTGTAGTGATATGACAATGTTGAACTGCAAAGCAAACATATATTCTGAATATTGTACAATTACTCTATGCTTTAGTATTACATGTTATATGTGTAACTTGTAGTACTCTGAAATCTTGTCTTTTTTTGCACATTAATTTATTCTGGGACTAGTTTCTATGCTTTTCAGATATATAGGCCTGTATCTTGAAATACAAATAAAAAACATTATTTTAAAAACACTGTCTCAATGGTATCTTATTCAGTAATGTATAGAAGTATCAAAAGTGTTTTTGCTTGTGGTTGTCATCTGCTGATGTAGTGGTACGGTCCAGCACATTCCAGGACGTTCCGATGCCAGATAAAAGTATTGCAATGTTATCATAGATGTACTTTTCATTGATAGCTGGCACGTGTGTGTTTGAGTCAAATGTGTGTAGAGACCACGCGCTTTGACACTTCAAGTTGTTAGGACGCGGGCAGGAACATCAAAGTGCTCTGTGACAGCGCCTTTCAATCACACCCCAATTTCAAAGGAAGATTTTTAGAGCCTTTTTATAACCCGAGAGAATGAGGACTGGCAGAAACAAGGAGATACTCTTGACATTGGTCTCCCGAGTGGAGCAGCTGTCTAAGGCACTGCATCTCAGTGCTAGAGGCGTCACTACAGACCCTGGTTTTATTCCGCCATGTAGCAAAACCGGCAGTGATTTGGAGTCCCATATGGCGGCGCACAATTGTCCCAGCGTCGTCGTGGTAGACCGTCATGGCAAATAAAAATTAGTTCTTAACTGACTTGGGATATTTTAATTGTAGTTAAAAAAAAGAAACATTCTCACATATACACAAATGATGTCCTCCTAATCTCTTTGGGGTACTGGAACGGATCATTCATTCGCAGTAATTTTTTCTGAGGTTCATGGTTCAATATTAGATTTTTCTTAACATATATTTTGTATTTAATAGACCTATGGAATGCAGGCTTTATAACAAATTATTCCTAATCCAGCCGTGGGACAGCCTTGGTTTAAGGAGCGTTTACATATATTGAACGATTTACTCTCACATATCAAGACTATAGCCTACAGTCTAAAAGCAACTTCCATACATAATTAACATTCATTATTATTAGTGAGCCTAAAATAATAATATTTAACACGTGGTTCATCATCAGTACAATTAAAATGTTTGGCTATTAAAAGTGGCAAATAGAAGTAATCTGAACAGATTCGATTAATTTAAGTCTGGGACAGAAGGCACATTTCTTAGACAGGATAGCTATTTATTTATATCACCAAATTATAAAAAATGTTCTGTGATGGAATTTGCATGTTTTGGTCATTTATCAGACGCTCTTATACAGAGCGATTTACAGCAAGAAGTGCATTCATTTTATTTTTGTACTGGTCCCGCTTCGGAATCGAACACACAACCTTGGTATTAAAATTAGTATGCTCTACCAACTGAACCACAAGGGACCACAATCGCATCCAATAATACTATTAAATCACGCTACCTTTATCAGACGAAATACCTTTTACCGCACGTGGCTCAATACAGTCACCATTTTTTATAACGATTTACTTGCAATAGTTCTATTGACATGCCAAGAAATTTAGGAGACCAAATGCATGTATGGTCCCTGATGTGATACACTGGGAAATACTCCTGAGCGTTTTCCCTTGGGAAAAGGTGTAAGATAGACAACAGTTTGTTCTTTATTACCTGTTAGAATTTGAACATAATTTAGCAAAAACCGCCACCTACTGTGGTGGAGTATTCCCAGGTTCCCAGTTCTCACGCGCACATACTGACTTCTGATACGTTCAGAATAGTCTAATAGTATAATATAATTAAATCAAAATAATAGTATATATGTAATAGTCAATTATATTTAAGCAATATTCATCCAGTAACAAAGTCAGAAACGCGTGTTTGGTCTGTGCGTAAAATGCTGTGATTTTGGCTGTGCGTGTGCCTGTCCGTGTTTGAGAGGCTGAGGTGTCACTTAATTCATTTGTAAGTCCGTGTCACACTGGAGACTGGTCGACTCTCGACTACAACTCACTTGTAATAATTACAATACGCGTGCCATTTGTTAGCGCTTTCATACACGTGCCCACGGGTGTTACTGCGGATGTGATGGCTTGTACCGAAGCGCCATGACGCCCTCTTTGATATACAAGTTGTTAAACCTGGGACAGAGTGAGAAAGCACTACAATGAATTCTGTCAAAATAATTTAAACGAACTCCTCTCTTCACTTCATTAGGTTACATTGGCCATCAGCCCGTTTCAATAGGCCTACGGATTTGTATATCCCATTATGCTATGTATCCTCCTTATGACTAACCTGACTTCTTGTATGAATACACTTTGTATTACATTTCTAAAATGTAAAGGATACTTTACTGTATTTCAAAAGTACAAGGCGCGTGCCACGAAGCTCAGAGATTGGCTACCGATGGCGATGGGAGGAGTACAAAGTCAACTCTTGTTCCTATGGACTTAAAAGTCGTCCAGAGATAGAAAAGCCATATTGAGATTCTTCTTCAGTGACATAGTACAGAGAAATACTACTGTTCGTCTTGATTATTTACATCTGGACATTTTCTGACCTCTGGATAAATACACCTTTTATGGACAACAGCAGCTTGTTTATTAACAAAAGTCAAAGTAAAAGTGTACATTTGTTTTTGGTTATGGTTGTCATCTGCTTTCTCAGTCAAACATGCAAGAAATCAATGACTTATTTAGCATTCAATTAACTCAAGGTGTCTTGGCACGTTTAGATGCCAGTTAAAAGGTTTGCAAAGTTTTCATAGATTTGCATTTCATTGATAGCTGGCACGTGTGTGTTTGAGTCAAAGGTGTGTAAAGACCACACGCTTTGACACCTGTTACCTCGCCGTCAAGAAGATCAAAGTGCTCAGTGACAGCGTCCTCCAATCACACTTCAAACTCAAATGAAGATTTGTAGGTCTTTTTTTTGGGTCTTTTCAACTTCAACCCGAGAGGATGCCGACTGCCGGAATCAAGGAGATTCTCTAAACATTATACAAAAATGATGTCCTCCTCGTCTCCTTGACGTATTAGAATGGATCGTTCATTCACAGTAATTTGTTCAGAGGTTCATGGTACAATATTATATTTTTCTTAATATATATATATACAATATATTTTTTTTTCTTCATAAGGTTATTTTATTTAGGATTTATAGCAAATTATTACTAAAACAGTTTTGGGACAGCCTTGGTTTAAGGAGCGTTTACAACCATATTCATAATTTAGCAAAAACCGCCACCGATTCTGGTGGAGCATTCACAGGTTCCCAGTTCTCAGTTCTCACGCGCACACATTTGCGTGTTGGTTCTGTGTGTAAGAATGAAAATGAATATGAAATTTCCCCCCCGGGGATCAATCAAGTACCTATCTATCTGTCTGTCTGTCTGTCTGTCTGTCTGTCTGTCTGTCTGTCTGTCTGTCTGTCTGTCTGTCTGTCTGTCTATCTATCTAAAATGCTGTGCCAATTGGAATGCGCAATACATTGTGGCTCTGCGTGTGACTGTCTGTGTTTGAGAGGCTGGGGTGTCACTTAATTCATTTGTAAATCCGTGTCACACTGGAGACTGGTCGACTCTCGACTACACCTCTCTTGTTATAATTACAATACGCGTGCCATTTGTTAGCGCTTTCTTACACGTGCCCAGGGGTCTTACTGCGGATGTTATGGCTTGTACCGAAGCGCCATGACGTCCTCTTTGATATACAAGTTGTTAAACCTGGGACACCGTGAGAAAGAAAGGACGACAATGATTTGTGTCAAAAATAACTTCAACCAACTACTTTCTTCACTTCACTGGGTTACATTTGGGGCGGCAGGTAGCCCAGTGGTTAGAGTGTTGGGCCCATAACCGAAAGGTTATGGATCAAATCCCCGAGCTGACAAGGTAAAAATCTGTCGTTCTGCCCCTGAACAAGGCAGTTAACCCACTGTTCCTAGGCCGTCATTGAAAATAAGAATATGTTCTTAACTGACTTGCCTAGTAAAATAAAGGTAAAATAAAAAAAAATAAAATAAACATTGGCCATCAGCCCGTTTCAATAGGCCTACAGATTTTTACACCCCACTATGCTATTTATCCTCATTATGAATACCCTGACTTCCATGAATTCAGTTTGTATTCCATTTCTAATATGTAAAGAGTACTCTACTGCATTTCAACAGTACAAGGCGCGTTTTGCGAAGCTCATGGATTGGCTACCGGTGGCAATGGGTGTCAATGGGAGGAGTCCAAAGTCACCTCGTATTCCTATGGACTTAAAAGTCGTCGAGAGACCGAAATCTCATATTGAGTCTCTTCTTCAGTGACATTGAACAGAGAAATACTACTGTTCATTATTTACATCTGGACATTCTCTGACCTCTGGATAAATACGTTCTGTAAGGACAACAGCAGCTTGTTGATTAACAAAGATGAGGCCACTTGGGGGAACAGAGAAGAGGAAAATCGACAGAAAGGTAAAGTTTTAACCTTTCAAGTGATTATATTCATCAGTACATCTGTATTACATGTTAGTTAATCAAATCGATTTTACAAAAAGCATGTAGGCCTATTTTGTTCTTAGCTTGTTGACTGATATTGGAATAACAATGTGTTCCTAAAATGTACCACTGTAACTAGTCATACCATGTAAATACATTTAGCTTTTAGGAGCCCTTACTGTAGTATAAAGTGACTCTTTTAGACACACTGGTTTACCAGAGACACTGGTCTGATCTCCCTGGTCTGATCACCCTGGTTTGATCTCCCTGGTCTGACCTCCCTAGTCTGACCTCCCTGGTCTGATCTCTCTCATCTGATCTCCCTGGTCTGACCTCCCTAGTCTGACCTCCCTGGTCTGACCTCCCTAGTCTGACCTCCCTGGTCTGATCACCCTGGTCTGATCTCCCTGGTCTGACCTCCCTAGTCTGACCTCCCTGGTCTGACCTCCCTAGTCTGACCTCCCTGGTCTGATCACCCTGGTCTGATCTCCCTCTTCATCTTTCTCTTTGTAGCTCCTCAAGCCTCAGGTGGAGAGACGTCGGAGAGAGAGAATGAACCACAGTCTGGAGAGCCTGAGAACTCTTCTGCTGCAGGGACCACTACATCAGGTATGAAGTTCACCTCTAACTTGACTCTGCTCTAAATGCAGCTCATACAGTTGTCAGCTCCTCTGAGAAGTGAAGCATGACTGTGCATTAACCTAACCTCTCCCGCTCCAACAGGGTGTGACTCAGCGTAGAGTGGAGAAAGCTGAGATCCTGGAACACACTGTTCTCTTTCTCCAGAACACTGGTGATGGGGACAGGAAGAAAGCTGAAGATGGAGAACATCAACATCCCTTCCAGGATGGCTTCTCAGACTGCCTGCAGAGAGCTGCACGTTTCCTTGGGCAAGAAGGGGAGGGGCTGCAGCTGGAGGCAGCACTGAACACTACTTTCTCTGCTCGTCTGAACAGCCACACTTGTATGAGCACCGAAGTCCCGGCTAAAGCCCACTCTTCCAACTCTCTGACCAGCACAACGTGCCACCAGTCCTCAAACCTGATGAAGATACAGGAGTCCCACTACAGACAACAGCTTTGTGAAGTCTACAGGAGACATCTGCCTCATGCTCACAGAGCTCAACTCCGACATGGAGATCCCAACCCTCCCCAGCAGCCCCACAGACACTCTGACAAAGAAGCCCAATCCCAGAACCTTCCAGCCAGCCAGTCTGTGTGGAGGCCTTGGCCCTGATTTAGCACAGTAGCCTGAATTGGGAAATTGAACTGTAAAACAACTGTAATATCCTATGAACTGATAACCAGGATGCCACATCCTTTGCTGCTGAGGTTGCTATGGAGTCATTAATTTAGGCAGTGTTGTGAACACTGGACTCATGGACTTCATAGATTTGTAGTGATATGACAATGTTGTACTGCAAAGCAAATGTACATTCTGTAAATATTACACAATTACTGTGACTTCACCATCACAACATATGTATAAGTTGTCTTATTCCGTCATGTTTATCCAATCTATTTTGCACATTAATTTATTCTAAGATAATTTTCCTTATTACTAAATAAAAAACATTCCTTGATGAAATATTTACCTCTATGTCAGTTTGTTTTATTGATGTTCAACAGAAAAATAAAAAGGCCGTTAAAACCTGAGGCCTTTAAAACACCTGTAAAAACCTGAGCACAAAATGCACATCAAAGCAATTATCTTATTATCAACATTATCTTTATATGGTGACATTCTGTTAAATTCAGTCATACTCACCATGAAGCCTGGCACTCCACGTCAATAAGATATTCGAAACATTGTAGGCAATTTTAAGTTGCAGTGTAAGTCCCTGGAGTTGCTGGCAAAGGGCACGCGTCCACACATTTTAAGTGTTTAATTGCCAAGCTTTCTGACATTTATTTGGCTGTTGTGAGAAAAATCTAAGGGTAAATTAAAAGGGTTCAGGGTCTAGACTCTTCTTATTTTTCGCACCTAGGCCAATAGGTGACAGAATCATTTGCAAGCTCATGTAACGCGGAGTCGCGGACCGGTCCCCATCACGTTCCAAAGCCAACAAAAAAACTACAGGTAAAGTAAGATATAAATATATATGGCGTTCTTATTTGTTGTCTGTCTAGGGATGTTTCAACTTGTTTTGTACAGTAGGGGCAATCTCACATGGTGTTATAGGTAACTGGTCCAATGGTACACGGCTGACCAGGTCCTCCCAAGTGTCGCAGTGGTCTAAGACACTGCATCTCAGTGCTTGAGTCGTCACTACAGACAACCTGGTTCGAACCAGCCGTGATTGGGAGTCCCATAGGGCGCCGCACAATAGGCCCAGCGTTGTCCGAGTTTGGCCGGTGTAGGCCGTGATTGTATTTAAGAATTTTTAAGTGACTTGCCTACTTAAATAAATGTTACATTATAATGAAAGTGTTAGCACAGTTAAAGAAATGTATATAACACATGTAAAATCAGTGTGGACCCGTCTCGTCATGAACTGCACTTACCCTGTGACAGACTGTAACTACCAATTGGGAAGGAAAAGGGGAAAAATTATAATAATTTGCAATGAGCGTGCATGTGCTATTTAGTGTGCTGTCTTATTTGAAAAGTGTTATGTTTCAGTGAAAAAAGGCCTATAATGTTATTGGTAGTATAGCCTAGCTCTAGGGCTAACCTTGAAAATCGATTAGCCTACTACTGATTTAGACATGGGAACAGATGTCAATAGTAACGTCACCAAATCGCACATAGCACACTTGTGACAAGAAGGTGAGAAATGTCTCTGGATTGGATTTTCTTTGATGTCCCCTTCCACACTGCTGTAGACTAGAGCTAGCAGGTGGTTGAGCCAAGGGTGAGTTTTGCATCGCATCCGTTCTCATGTAAACACCTTTTTCAGTCGGAATTTTGACCAGAAAGTGACCTCAATAAATCATGCTTTCGCACTTGAGATGCGTGTTCCCATAGCAATGAGCGGCTTTGATCTCTGGAAAAAAGCCACTGCCATGTAGGTGAGTAGAAGTCGCGTTTTTACAACATGGCAAGTCAGTTAAGAACAAATTCTTATTTTCAATGACGGCCTACTTACAGGGATAACCATAGTAGTAGGGCGCCCCTGGAGCAAATTAGGGTTAAGTGCCTTGGTCAAGGACACATCTACAGGTTTTCACCTTGTCGGCTCGGGGTTCCGATTCAGCAACCTTTCGCTTACTGACTAGGCTACCTTCGGCCCCAAAATATAGGCCTAAATGGTTTCATAACATGAAAGTGTGTATTTGCTAGTGAGCCTTTAGTCCATTGCAATGTTTGTAATTTTTTAATGAATAATACATTTACACAAAAATAAAATTGCATTCACAACTATATTGTCTTCAAAATGCTTACCCAAGCTGAGACCATTGTGAGAGCTGATATGGTATATCTACAGCCTCTTCTGAGTACCCAGATAGAGGAAAATGCATGTTTTTAGATAAATAATCAACCAATAAATAATTGTAAATGACCGGATAGAGGAAAAGCCCACTTGTGACACCAGTGTAGTGAATTCAGGGGGTAGCCTAAAGAAAAGCCGAACCTGTGACTGTCAGTCCAGTATCACCCTCATACCTCTACAGTGCCTTCAGAAATTACTCACACCCTTAGACTTTTTCAACATTTTGTTGTGTTACAGCCTGAATTTAAAACAGATTAAATTGAGATTTTGTGTCACTGGCCTACACTCAATACCCATAATGTCAAAGTGGATGTTTTTAGACATTTTTACAAATTAATTAAACAACAATAACAAAGCTAATCCCGCCCCTGTGTCGGTAAAAGGCTGAGGGATGGGGTTGGAGAAGTGTAACCACTCTCAAATCCATAGACAGAGCTATAGATGCAAGGAATGATCAACCGTGATATCAAAAGTATATGTTAAATCATGTTTTGAGACTATATAATGTTTGTTTACATTTACTTGGTTTACAAATATTGGAGTAAAACAATGTTATATGTTGAGTTCTGATGTGGTACGACAGTTGGGGCTCATGGGGCATTTCTAAATTATATTTTTCAAGAATCAATAATTCATTAAAAAAATCCCCAAATGGATGTATCAAATGCAGATTGCCCCTTTAAACAACAGAAAGTATTTTTTATATTACGTTCCTTTAGACATTTTGTCTCATATGCCCGCGTCATAATCACCATAATCACCAACCGTCCTGCCCAACGGCACAGTAAATTAAAAGGGCATTTTATTTAACTTCTGGCTCCCTGCGGACTGTTTTTGTGCAACACAATACAATAGGGAGCAATGCTAGTGTATTACATACACCCTTGTTGCTAAAAGCAGCTATGATCCCACCATTCTATTTTTTTTAATTATTATTTAACTAGGCAAGTCAGTTAAGAACAAATTCTTAATTACAATGACTGCCTACCCCGGCCAAACTCGGACGACGCTGGGCCAATTGTGCGCCGCCTTTACGGAACTCCCAATCACAGCCAGTTGTGATATAGTCTGGATTCGAACGAGGTTGTCTGTAGTGACGCCTCTAGCACCGAGATTCAGCGTCTTAGACCACCGCGTCACTTGGGAGCCCTATCTATGTGCTGGCGTTTGTTTGTTATATACATTATTAGATGCGAATGTCAAGCGAATATCAAACTTCAAGACAACTTCACAGCGCTAATGTTGTTCATAAATCATTATCCATGGGGACAACACACTGGTTGTTTGCCTAAATGAACACAGGGGGGAGACAAAACTCCACAAGGATCAGAGAAGCATCTTTCAGTTTATTTTCTTTAATAATGTGCATAGGTTGAATGAGCCTGTATGGCTGCGTTTACACTGGCAGCCCAATTCTGATCTTTTGCCCAATTACTGGCAAAACAGCTGATCTGTTTGGTCAAAAGACCAATTTGTGAAAAAATATCAGAATTGAGCTGCATGTGTAAACACAGACATAGGCTGGCATTTCATAGTAGTTTCAGCTCAGTCCAGAGCCTCAGGCCAAACTGCTTTACTGGTGGTAAACACATTGTAATCCCCAGCCAAAGATGTCAACATCCCAGTCCATGACCCTGTTGGCCTGAGAGCTCTTTAACCCATTAATAGTCAGTTAGAGCTTGGCAGCTCTGTGAGATAGGTGAGGTCACTTTAATACAGATTCCATGTCAGGTCATAGAGCCTACATGTTGATAGGGTGATGGTGCTGTGCTCTGCAGTATGAGGCTGTTTATTTGATATTTGTTTATATTATTTAACTAGGCACGTCAGTTGAGAACAAATTCTTATTTGCAATGACGGCCCACCCCGGCCAAACCCGGACAACGCTGGGCCAATTGTGTGCCACCCTATGGGACTCCCAATCACGACTGGATGTGATACAGCCTGGATTCAAACCAGGGACTGTAGTGACGCCTCTTGCACTGAGATGCTGCGCTACTCGGGAGCCCTGATATGAGCCATTGACATCATCAAACTTTGTACACTAACCTCTTTGCTTCATGAGCTTGTAGGATCACATGATAAGTAAATTATTATTGTGAAATTAAGGCATTAAAACATTTTTTTTGTAAAAATGAAAGTTAGTAATTGTGTTAAATGTCAGTTGCATCTGGGTATTGGGTTGTGTTCCATTCAGGAAGGAGGCTGGACTCTCTGGCTCCCTTTTCTACTGCTTTGAGTTTTGCTATGAATGGCATTTATCTCACACGTGCCGACAGCTTGACACCATGTCTCCCTTTGTGCTCCAATTTACTGGATAGAAGAGGGTTCCCCCTGCTCTTTAACAGAGGGGAATAGAAGAGGGTTCCCCCTGCTCTTTAACAGAGGGGAATAGAAGAGGGTTCCCCCTGCTCTTTAACAGAGGGGAATAAAAGAGGGTTCCCCCTGCTCTTTAACAGAGGGGAATAGAAGAGGGTTCCCCCTGCTCTTTAACAGAGGGGAATAGAAGAGGGTTCCCCCTGCTCTTTAACAGAGGGGAATAAAAGAGGGTTCCCCCTGCTCTTTAACAGAGGGGAATAGAAGAGGGTTCCCCCCTCTCTCTGGTTCTCTTTCTCATGCTAATGCACTGACGAACCTGGGGCACCATCTGCCCTCCCTGAGGGCTGGGGCACCAAACGCTCCATACAGGCCCTCTTTGTTGCTGTGAGGCCAGGCAGAACGCTGAGGTCCACGCGCTTCCCTTTCTGTTGCCCAACAGACTAGAGAAGAGCTGCTCCTCCATTAGGAGCACGAGCCTGGAGCCTGACCTGCCTGCAGGTAATTATAGCTCATGTGACTGAGACATGGGGTCACTCTGAAACTGAAGAGAGGACAGCCAACTCGCGTGCCCCTGTTCTATGGGCAACAGTTGCCCTTGCCTTCACCTCTTTGCTTTATGAGCTTGTAGTGCAGAGCCATGCATGAGCTATTCACCGTCTGTCCTCATCCATTTTATGTGAAGTAGCATAGTAGCTACTAGGAGTGTCATCTAAATCATGTTAGTACTATAATTTGGATGGGTCAGCTATAATTATCTATTCATCACTATATCGTAGCTATGTTCAGTGTTCTGCAATTATCTATTCATCACTATATCGTAGCTATGTTCAGTGTCCTGCAATTATCTATTCATCACTATATCGTAGCTATGTTCAGTGTCCTGTAATTATCTATTCATCACTATATCGTAGCTATGTTCAGTGTCCTGTAATTATCTATTCATCACTATATCGTAGCTATGTTCAGTGTCCTGTAATTATCTATTCATCACTATATCGTAGCTATGTTCAGTGTCCTGTAATTATCTATTCATCACTATATCGTATCAATGTTCAGTGTCCTGTAATTATCTATTCATCACTATATCGTATCTATGTTCAGTGTCCTGTAATTATCTATTCATCACTATATCGTATCTATGTTCAGTGTCCTGTAATTATCTATTCATCACTATATCGTATCTATGTTCAGTGTCCTGTAATTATCTATTCATCACTATATCGTATCTATGTTCAGTGTCCTGTAATTATCTATTCATCACTATATCGTAGCTATGTTCAGTGTCCTGTAATTATCTATTCATCACTATATCGTAGCTATGGTCAGTGTCCTGTAATTATCTATTCATCACTATATTGTAGCTATGTTCAGTGTCCTGTAATTATCTATTCATCACTATATCGTAGCTATGTTCAGTGTCCTGTAATTATCTATTCATCACTATATCGTAGCTATGTTCAGTGTCCTGTAAACCCTGTGGCTTGCTGCTGCTTTGACTAGTCAAAATGAGATAGATGTTTATTATGTTTATGCTCACTAAGGACACACTCAAAGCTTTGGGGACTCTCCTCTCCTCTCCTCTCCTCTCACTTTTCCCATCTCCTCTATTTCCTTTCCTCTCTTTGGTATGTATCGTTGGCGTCTCTCTCTTCCATTTCCTGTTTGTGTGTCTCCTCCTCTTGTCCCGTCTCTGTGAGGGCAGTAATCCAGCAGGTGCGGCAGAGAGAGAGGGTCTCTGAGAGAGAGGTCCCAGCTGGCAACTCTAATCACCCCACTGTTGATCAGCCTCTGATTAGGAACGTTGGTCACACTCTGTCACTGTCTCACTTTGAACTTCCTCAAGCTTATGTGCTGTGTTATGAGTCCTCATGTTTTTGCTTAATGAAAAAAGAGATTTGAACGTGTTAACACATAATTTGCACAACATTAGACTAAATATTTTGTTTTTCTGTATACTATTTTGTTGGATTGTGCTTGAGTGACAATTATGGTAAAATATAAATATTTTATGTTAGAATAAATTATAATGAATTATGACAGATTATGACCAATCTAGATGGTGTGTGTTGTCATAGGGAGCGCTTGTGTAGTGGTTTAAGCAGTCCTCCAGACCAGACTAAACCAGTGAATATTTAGGTAAGTGAACTTGTTATTGTGCCCATGCACAGCTCCATGGTGAGCAGATTATGCATTGCCGTTGGGTCTGAAAGCATTGCCATCTTCATGTGCAAAGCCCCCATTGAATAAGTTGCTTCTGGCTGCATTGAGAGTTAGTTATTGAACTGGCTTACCCTAGGGAAACAAGGCAGCTTCAGTGACAGCACACAATAGGCCAGCTGTCAGGGGGAGGAGTTTGCTCAGGCCAGATCCGTCATGGATAGGGCCTTGGTGTCGGGCCCTGCGTGCTGATAGGTGCGCCCTATGAATTTATGCACCTCTATGCTAGCAGGCACACCACAGGCTGATTAATATTGACACAAGGCTTGATTGAGGGCAGGCAAGTGAGCAAGGTGGTGGAGGGGTGCAGCTGGGTACATTCAACACATAAACGAAGGCTTGAGAAAAGAGGCACGGAGGAGCATTTTATAGTGTCGGATCTCATTCTTAGGTTTAGTCTTCAACTGGGTATGGAATATGAGGATGAATGTACAGTTGAAGTCGGAAGTTTACATATACTTAGGTTGAAGTCATTAAAATGACTCGTTTTTCAACCACACCACCGATTTCATGTTAACAAACTATAGTTTTGGCAAGTCTGTTAGGACATCTACTTTGTGCATGACACAAGTCATTCTCCCAACAATTGTTTACAGACAGATTATTTCACTTATAATTCACTATATCACAATTCCAGTGGGTCAGAAGTCTACATACACTAAGTTGACTGTGCCTTTAAACAGCTTGGAAAATTCCAGAAAATGATGTCATGGCTTTAGTACAAAAGTATCTATATCCACAGTAAAACGAGTCCTATATCGACATAACCTGAAAGGCTGCTCAGCAAGGAAGAAGACACTGCTCCAAAACCGCCATAAAAAAGCCAGACTGCGGTTTGCAACTGCACATGGGGACAAAGGTCGTACTTTTGGAGAAGTGTCCTCTGGTCTGATGAAACAAAAATAGAACTGTTTGGCCATAATGACCATCGTTATGTTTGGAGGAAAAAGGGGGATGCTTGAAAGCCGAAGAACACCATCCCAACTGTGAAGCACGGGGGTGGCAGCATCATGTTGTGGGGCTGCTTTGCTGCAGGAGGGACTGGTGCACTTCACAAAATAGATGGCATCATGAGGAAGGAAAATTATGTGGATAAATTGAAGCAGCATCTCAAGACATCAGTCAGGAAGTTAAAGCTTTGTCGCAAATGGGTCTTTCAAATGGACAATTACCCCAAGAATACTTCCAAAGTTATTGCAAAATGGCTTAAGGACAACAAAGTCAAGGTATTGGAGTGGCCATCACAAAGCCCTGACCTCAATCCTATAGAAAATTTGTCGGCAGAACTGAAAAAAGCGTGTGCGAGCAAGGAGGCCTACAAACCTGACTCAGTTACACCAGTTCTGTCAGGAGGAATGGGCCAAAATTCACCTAACTTATTGTGGGAAGCTTGTGGAAGGCTACCTGAAACGTTTGTTAAACAATTTAAAGGCTACCAAATACTAATTGAGTTTATGTAAACTCCTGACCCACTGGGAATGTGATGAAAGAAATAAATGCTAAAATAAATAATTCTCTCTACTATTATTCTGACATTTCACATTCTTAAAATAAAGTGGTGATCCTAATTGACCTAAGACAGGGAATTTTTACTAGGATTAAATGTCAGGAATTGTGAAAAACTGAGTTGTATTTGGCTAAGGTGTGATATTGCGAGGGGTGAGAAGTGAGTGATGAGGCAAAAATGAAAAGGAGATGAAGTTTTAACAAGGGAACGAATTACATTTAATATTATGACAGCAACACACAATAGACAATAACCCGCGAGGGTTGAAACAAAAAACACAGGGTTAAATAGTGACCCTGATGACCCACACCTGTTCCATATTGGTCATCAGGGTCACTATTTAACCCTGTGTTTTTTGTTTCAACCCTTGAGGGTTATTGTCTATTGTGTGTTGCTGTCGTAATATTAAATGTGTGTTGGGTGTTGCTACCATCTTCCCCCGACCGCCGGTTTAGAACGCCGGCGAGGATGATCGCTGGAGAGGAGGAGGGCCCGTCGTCCTGCGCGGGGCATTCGTTACAGTACCCCCCTCCCTAGGCGCGGCTCCTGACGTCGCCACTCGCCGGCGCCCTGGGCGACCCCGAGGGCGGGGGGACTGGCCTGTCCGGACGGCGTGCATGGAACTCCGTCGTGAGCGACGGATCGCAGATGTCTACCGCCCGGACCCAGCTGCGCTCCTCAGGGCCGTAACCTGCCCAGTCCACTAGGTACTGGACCCGACCCTGCCATAGCCGAGAGTCCAGCACCTTCTCCACTCGATATGCCAGACCCCCGGCCACCTCCGTTGGGGGTGGAGGCGCCACTGCAGGTCCGGATCCCCCTAGTGGACCAGGAACCACCGGTCTGAGGAGAGAGACATGGAAAGAGGGAGACATGTTAGTATAGGGTGGTGTAAGTCTCAACCTATAGGTGACCTAATTCACTCTCCGAAGGACCGTGAAAGGTCCCACATACCGGGGCTCTAGCTTGTGGCATGGCAAGCGGAGCTGGAGGTTCCTTGTGGACAACCAGGCTTTATCCCCTGGTTGGAACACTGGAGCCTCACTCCGCTGTCTGTCCGCCTGCGTCTTTTGACGTTGCACTGCCCTCTGCAGGCGGACGTTGACGGCGGACCAGGCTCCCTCAGCCTTCCCAAACCACTCCTCCACCGTCTGGACCTCATTAGAACCCCTTGCCCAGGGGCACAGCCTGGGATGATAGCCTAGCACCACCTGGAAAGGGGTTAGACCTGTGGAGGAATGGCGCAGGGAATTCTGAGTGTATTCCGCCCAGGGGAGGAAACGGGTCCACTCACCTGGCTGTTCCATACAATAGGATCGAAGGAACCTCCCCAGTTCTTGGTTGGTGCGCTCCGCCTGCCCATTAGCCTAAGGGTGGTACCCGGATGTGAGACTGACCGCGACCCCCAGCTTGGACATGAACGCTTTCCACACCTGGGAAATGAACTGGGGACCTCGGTCAGACACGATGTCCTCCGGAAGTCCATACAATCGGAAGACCTGTTGAAATAGTACCTCAGCGAACTGGAGGGCAGATGGGAGACCGGGTAGTGGGATGAATCTGACCATCTTGGAAAATCTATCCACTACCACGGCGATGGTGGTTTTCCCCTCTGCTGGCGGCAGATCTGTAACAAAATCTACCGCTATGTGTGTCCATGGCCGCTGAGGTACTGGTAGGGGCAGGAGTTTTCCTGTAGGAGCCGTTCTCGGCGCCTTTGACTGTGCGCACACAACACATGACAGTACATAGTGTCGCACAGTCCTCCCCATGCCCGGCCACCAATATTTCTCCCGGAGCGCTTCCAGGGTCCGACTGATACCTGGGTGTCCGGTGGCTGGTGTGGTGTGCACCCAGGTTACCAGTCTTCCCCGCACTCTCCGAGGTACGTATGTCTTACCCGGGGGGCATGTTGTAGGGGTAGGATCCCGTCTCCCTGCCCGTAGAATCTCAGCATCTATGTCCCAGGAGACGGATCCTACGATGCATGCTGGAGGCAGGATGGGCACCTCCTGCCTCGTTTCTGCCCCCCGGTCGTGGATGCGGGAGAGTGCGTCCGCCCTGCCATTCTTAGTTCCTGGGCGATAGGTCAGGGTGAACTGAAAGCGCTCAAAAAACAAAGTCCAGCGGGCCTGTCTGGGGTTAAGGCGCCGGGCTGCCCTGACGTATTCCAGGTTCCGATGGTCCGTCAGGACAGTGAACGGCTCAAGAGCCCCCTCTAGCCAACTTCACCGCCAGTAGTTCTCGGTCACCCACGTCGTAGTTCCTCTCCGCAACGCTTAACTTCCTGGAGTAATAAGCACAGGGGTATAGCAGGGGAGGGTTCCCCTGCAGCTGGGAGAGGACCGCCCCTACCCCGACCTCCGACGCGTCGACCTCGACCGTGAAGGGCTTGAGCGGGTCCGGGTGGCGTAGTAGTGGCGCGGTGGTGAATCGGCCCTTCAGGTCGATGAATGCCTTCTCCGCCGTCGGGGTCCAGGTGAGGCGTTGAGGGTTTCCTTTCAACAACGACGTGAGTGGCGCAGCGATGGAACTATAGCCCTTGATGAACCGGCGGTAAAAGTTGGCGAAACCGAGGAAGCTCTGTAGTTCCTTGATGTTTTTGGGGACTGGCCATGACCTTACTGCCTCCACCTTTAGCTCCTCCATCTTCACCCCCTCCGGAGCTATACGATACCCGAGGAAAGAGACGGCCGTCTGGTGAAAGGCGCATTTTTCCTCCTTGACATACAGTTTATTCTGTAACAGTCGTTGGAGGACAGCACGAACGTGGGTCACGTGTTCTGAGAATGTTGAGGAGTACACTAGTACGTCATCAATATATACGACTACATACCTCCCCGACATCTCTCGAAATACCTCATTCAAAAACGACTGGAATACCGCTGGGGCATTAGCGAGTCCGTATGGCATCACGAGGTATTCATAGTGACCGGACGCCGTGCTAAATGCGGTCTTCCACTCGTCTCCCTCCTTGATTCATATGAGGTTATAAGCGCTCCGGAGGTCTAACTTTGTGAAGAATCGCGCTCCCCGTAGCTGCTCTATGGCTGCAGGAACGAGGGGCATTGGATATCGATACTTCGTCGTCACCTCATTCAAACCTCGATAATCAATGCACGGCCTCAAACCCCCGTCCCTCTTCTTCACAAAGAAGAAACTGGCCGAAGCAGGGGATGTGGAGTGGCGAATATGCCCCTGCTCCAGCGCCTCTCGGACATACGTCTCCATATAATCCGTTTCGGCCATAGAGAGCGGATAGATGCGTTTACGGGGAGGCGTGCCACCTGGCATGAGGTCAATGGCGCAGTCCCACTCTCGGTGGGGAGGGAGACATTTGGCCTCTTCTCTAGAGAACACTCCGCATAGATCTTCGTATTCTGGCGGAATGTTCCCCTTGAGGGCGCTCTCAGGACTCTCCACTGATGTTGCCCCTACCGTAGGTGTAATACAGGTCCTCCTAAATTTTTCCGACCATCCCAGAATCCTTTGTGCGCTCCAGCTGATGTTTGGGTTATGTTGCTGGAGCCAAGGAAGTCCCAAGATGATCGGATGTATGGAGGATGAGATCACCAACAA
Organism: Thymallus thymallus; assembly: GCA_023634145.1. Taxonomy (NCBI): domain Eukaryota; kingdom Metazoa; phylum Chordata; class Actinopteri; order Salmoniformes; family Salmonidae; genus Thymallus; species Thymallus thymallus. The sequence continues at coordinate 9,304,360 of CM042404.1, forward strand.
TTCCAATCTCTCTCGATGGCAGCCGTGAATAGTGAGAGTGACTGGACGGGTCACGTGAGTAATGGAACCGGACCCCACCGGTCGACCATCCAGAGCATGAACCGGCATTGAGGACCTCAACCGGCGCAACGGCAGCCGAAGAGAGTCAACCAGAGTCCGGTCAATGAAACTCCCCGCAGCCCCGGAGTCAATCAGGGTTGTAGACACATAATTAGGGAAGTTACCGGATTGGCTTACACAAGCTAGCTCCATTCGGACCTCCACCCACAGCCCTTTTCCGCTCGCCCGCATCTCTCCCCTCCGCGGGATGGTCAAAAACAGCTCGGAACTCGCCAACGAAGGCGGCAATTGACCGTAACAGCTCGCTGTCCCTCTCCCACAGTGCCGTCGCCCAGCTGAGTGCACGACCCGTGAGGAGCATGATCATCGTGCGCACCTTCTCCCGATCCGACATTGGCAAGTCGCCCAGATACAACTCACATTGGAGAAGGAACCCACGACAATCCTCCGGATTGCCATCGTACTTCTCTGGGCTGGCTCTCCGGAGTTCTCCTCCCGAGACGTGACGAGACTCGACACGACCAGGTGCTGGGGACGCTGTGGCTCCAACTGGATCCACCGGGTGTTCCCCGCCCGGTCGTGCAGCCATGTGGGACATCAGACCACCGAGGGCAGTGACCAGATTGGAAACCTGTTCCTCCATGGCTCTGAGTCGCTCCTCTAGCTCTGGTGCCCGACCAGGCGCCCCAGCTCCCTCGCCGCGCCCGTCCATGGAGACCTAGGGTAGAGTGTGGGATGAAAAAAGGACAAAAAGGAGTTAGGAACAGTGCTACGAAGACAGGTAAGTGAGAACAAACAAAATAATAATAGGTGCCTCTGGTGCACGGCGGGTTATTCTGTGATATTGCGAGGGGTGAGAAGTGAGTGATGAGGCAAAAATGAAAAGGAGATGAAGTTTTAACAAGGGAACGAATGACATTTAATATTACGACAGCAACACACAATAGACAATAACCCGCGAGGGTTGAAACAAAAAACACAGGGTTAAATAGTGACCCTGATGACCAATATGGAACAGGTGTGGGTCATCAGGGTGTTGCTACCATCTTCCCCCGACAGCCGGTTTAGAACGCCGGCGAGGATGATCGCTGGAGAGGAGGAGGGCCCGTCGTCCTGCGCGGGGCATTCGTTACATAAGGTGTATGTAAACTTCCGACTTCTCCTCTCATAGTTACAGCCTCTAGAGATATGGTACTGTTTGCTGATGTAATTAAATAATGGCATAGGCCTATATATTGACATCTCCAAAGTAAACTACATTTTAGAATAGAGAAATTGCATGCTCTTCAGTAGATTGTATTTTTATTATTATTTATTTTAAAAAAAATAGTATTTTACCTCCTTTTTCTCCCCAATTTTGTGATATCAATATCAAATCAAATCAAATTGTATTCATCACATGCGCCGAATACAACAGGTGTAGACAGTGAAATGCTTACTTACAAACCCTTAAGCAACCAATTGTGATCTTGTCTCATCGCTGCAACTCCCCAAATGTCTCGGGAGAGGCGAATGTTGAGCCACGCGTCCTCCGAAACATGACCCGCCAAACCGCGCTTCTTAACACCTGCCCGCTTAACCCGGAAGCCAGCTGCACCAATGTGTCGGAGGAAAACTGATGACTGAAGTCAGCCTGCAGGCACCCAGCCTGCCACATGGAGTCACTAGAGCACGATAAGCCAAGTAAAGCCCCCCGGCCAAACCCTCCTCTAACCCAAACGACAATTGTGCACCACCCTATGGGCCTCCGGGTAACAGCTGGTTGTGACCCAGCCTGGGATCAAACCCAGGTCTGTAGTGACATACTCAAGCACTGCAATGCAGTGCCTTAGACCACTGAGCCACTCGGGAGGCCCAGTAGAATGTCTTTTGACTTAGTTTGATTTCAGTTGTGGATGCTATTATGAAAGTGGTGCAGTCAAATACTAAGCAGTCCGATTGTGGCAAATGTGCTCAATAGTCTTTTGACAGAGATAATAGTTTTCAGTTCTAAATTACTGCCTACTTTGTGTTTGCTGTCACAATGCCAGACAAATCCTAAACATCTGTTCAACATGTATGGAGAGGGTCTCTCCAAACAGTAATTCTGCAGCTGGATTATTAAAAGCTGGATGTTTTCAAACGTCTTATTTGAAACAGTTTGGAGGTTATCTAATTTTTTGACATCAGATGTACAAGAGAGCAGATCAAGAAGCTGTTCATGTTTTCTGTTAGAGATGGATGTCTAATCACATCCTTGTCAGAGGGGATTTCAGTTTGTAGTTCTTCTCATAATGCCACATATGGTGTTGACGTGACATAGTGCTCTCTCTCGCTCACACATACACACGCACTCACACACGGATACATACCCTTCCCCCTGGGTCCCAAGTGACCACTCAACAACACCCCCACCCTCTGAACAGCACATGAGATTTCCTTGTTGAGCAAACCATATACAGTATATCTGACTGACAACACACTCTACTATCAAAGCTGCCTGTTTAGATTTTTAAAAAGGCAATATGCACTAGACTCCTGTCTGCTTTTGTCACCAAAGGCCTTTCAAGAAATATTCCCCTTGAATAGAATTACATGAAATGAAAAGGTCCCCATTGTTTTACGAGAAATATTGTCTCAGTATAAAGCTCGATTTACACTCAATACAGTTGGAGGGTGGATTATGATGTTGATGATAGCTCAGAGTTATGGCTTGAATATTTCCTTTCGCAAGGAGAGGGAACAGGTACGAGTGGCCAGGGTACATTAGAATTGGGGGGAAATCTTCTCAGGGGTCCTGCCTGAGCTGTAGCTAGCATTCTCCTCTATTCCCTCCCTAAAAGACAGAACAGAGGACTGCTGGTGTGAGTCCCCAGGGCCTGGAGCCTGGAGCCTGGAGCGGAGGGCAGCAGGACAGCTCTGTTGACCCTGGTAACTTTGGGCTGGCTGAATTATTCGGGCATCACAGCGGGCAGCCCTGTGAAGAGCAGCTGCTATCTCCACCACTAAGCTCCAGGACCATGCAGGAGCAGCTCATCCCTCTCCTAGTCTCTAGGCCGCATTGTAGGCATACGTAGAGTAGTGTAGCTATGTTTTGTTGAAGTTGAAGATGCAAGGGTCCAGGTTTCTCTGCTCCTCTAGACCAATGCAGTTGATCCATAATGTGATGTGTGAGAACAGAACACACACGACATTCCCTACAGACCCGTTAGTCTCTTCCAGCCTACTCTGTGTAGGAGATTGCCTAAGGCTGTGCTTCATTAACTGGAGCTATTTTCTCTCTCATTAAGTTGACATTTTGCTCTACATTGTTGACTTTACACCTGTATGTCTAAGGGCCTGGTTTTGCCCAAGTGTAAAGTTCTCACCTGTTTCCCAGAGAGAGTAAGACATGCAACGTGGGAAGAAAGGACACACATATGGAAGGATTTTTCTGCAGTTGTGAATTGTTAGTGAAAGTAACTTGTGTGAAACATTACTACAAAAGGCCTTCAGATATATCAATACAATGTATTTATAAAGCCCTTTTAACATCAGCAGATGTCACAAAGTGCTTATACAGAAACTTAGCCTAAAACCCCAAAGAGCAAGCAATGCAGATGTAGAAGCACAAGGTGACAAAAATCTTATCATGAAGTATCGGGTTCTCTATTGAATTTATAATGTATTCCTTTCAATTTGTGCTTGTGTACTTTAATGTGGGTGTGTAACTTAGAGTTTATGGATAGTTTATGGATAATTTAGTGATTACAGTGCCTTCAGAAAGTATTCACACCCTTTGACCTTTTCAACATTCTGTTGTCTTACAGCCTGAATTTAAAATGGATTAAAATGAGATTTTGTGTGTCACTGGCCTACACACAATACCCCATAATGTCAAATAATGTAAAAAAAAAAAAAGAATAATAATAATATTAATAAAAAATGTAAAGCTGAAATGTATTGAGTCAATAAATATTCAACCCCTTTGTCATGGCAAGCCTAAATACATTCAGGAGTACAAATTAGCTTAACAAATCACATGATAAGTTGCATGGTCTCACTCTGTGTGCAATAATAGTGTATAACATGAATCTTTTTAATGACTACCACATCTCTGTACCCCACACATACAATTATATACAGTTGAAGTCGGAAGTTTACATACACCTTAGCCAAATACATTTAAACTCATTTTTTCATAATTAATCCTAGTCTTAGGTCAGTTAGGATCACCACTTTATTTTAAGAATGTGAAATGTCAGAATAATAGTAGAGAGAACGATTTATTTCAGCTTTCATCACATTCCCAGTGGGTCAGAAGTTTACATACACTCAATTAGTATTTGGTAGCATTGCCTTTAAATTGGTTAACTTCGGTCAAACGTTTCAGGTAGCCTTCCACAAGCTTCCCACAATAAGTTGGGTGAATTTTGGCCCATTCCTCCTGACAGAACTGGTGTAACTGAGTCAGGTTGTAGGCCTCCTTGCTCGCACAAGCTTTTTCAGTTCTGTCCACACATTTTCTATAGGATTGAGGTCAGGGCTTTGTGATGGCCACTCCAATACCTTGACTTTGTTGTCCTTAAGCCACTTTGCCACAACTTTGGAAGTATGCTTGGGGTCATTGTCCATTTGGAAGACCCATTTGCGACCAAGCTTTAACTTCCTGACTGATATCTTGAGATGTTGCTTCAATATATCCACATCATTTTCCTTCCTCATGATGCCATCTATTTTGTGAAGTGCACCATGCCCTCCTGCAGCAAAGCACCCTCACAACATAATGCTGCCACCCCCTTGTGCTTCACGGTTGGGATGGTGTTCTTTGGCTTGCAAGCCTCCCCCTTTTTCCTCCAAACATAACGATGGTCATTATGGCCAAACAGTTCTATTTTTGTTTCATCAGACCAGAGGACATTTCTCCAAAAAGTACAATCTTTGTCCCCATGTGCAATTGCAAACCGTAGTCTTGCTTTTTTATGGTGGTTTTGGAGAAGTGGCTTCTTCCTTTCTGAGCGGCCTTTCAGGTTATTTCTATATAGGACTCGTTTTACTGTGGATATAAATACTTTTGTACCTGTTTCCTCTAGCATCTTCACAAGGTCCTTTGCTGTTGTTCTGGGATTGATTTGCAGTTTTTGCACCAAATTACATTCATCTTTAGGAGACAGAACGCATCTCCTTCCTGAGCGGTATGACGGCTGCGTGGTCCCATGGTGTTTAAACTTGCGTACTATTGTTTGTACAGATGAACGTGGTACCTTCAGACGTTTGGAAATTGCTTCCAAGGATGAACCAGACTTGTGGAGGTCTACAATTTTTGGCTGAATTCTTGGCTGATTTATTTTGATTTTCCCATGATGTCGAGCAAAGAGGCACTGAGTTTGAAGGTAGGCCTTGAAATTTATCCACAGGTACACCTCCAATTGACTCAAACTTCTGACGTACTGGAATTGTGATATAGTGAATTATAAGTGAAATAATCTGGTCTGTAAACAATTGTTGGAAGATTTACTTGTGTCATGCACAAAGTAGATGTCCTAACTGACTTGCCAAAACTATAGTTTGTTAAAATGAAATCTGTAGAGTGGTTGGAAAATGAGTTTTAATGACTTCAACCTATGTTCATGTAAACTTCTGACTTCAACTGTATAAGGTCCATCAGTTGAGCAGTGAATTTCAAACACAGATTCAATCACAAAGACCAGGGAGGTTTTCCAATGCCTCACAAAGAAGGGCACTGAATATCAGACATTGAATATCCCTTTGAGCATGGTGACATTATTAATTACACTTTGGATGGTGTATCAATATACCCAGTCACTACAAAGACACAGGCTACAAAGATACAGTTGCAGAGTTTGATGGTTGTGATATGAGAAAACTGAGGATGGATCAACAACATTGTAGTTACTCCACAATACTAACCTAAATGACTGAGTGAAAATAAGGAAGTCTGTACAGAATAAAGATGTTCCAAAACATGCATCCTGTTTGCAACAAGGCACTAAATAAATAGTGCAGAAAATGTGGCAAAGCAATTAACCGTTTGTCCTGAATTCAAAGTGTTATGTTTGGGGCAAATCCAATACAACACATTACTGAGTACCACTCTCCATATTTTCAAGCATAGTGGTGGCTGCATAATGTTATGTGTATGCTTGTAATCGTTAAGGATTGGGGAGTTTTTATTTTTCAAAACACAAGGCCAAATATACACTGGAGTTGCTTACCAAGATGACATTGGTTTGCCTAGTTACAGTTTGACTTGAATCAGCTTGGAAATCTATGGCAAGACTAGAAAATGTCTGTCTAGCAATGATCAACAACCAACCTTTTTTTTAAAGAATAATGTGCAAATATTGAACAATCCAGGAGTGCAAAGCTCTTATGGACTTACCCAGAAAGACTCACACCTGTAATCACTGCCAAATGTGATTCTAATATGTATTGACTCAGGGGTGTGACTAATGTAAATGAGATATTTCTGTAGTTCATTTTCAATTAAATCAACATTTCTAAAAACATGTTTTCACTTTCATTATGGGGTATTGTGTGTAGATGAGTGAGAAAAACAATACTAATAATAATATTTAATACATTTCGAATTCAGGCTGTAACACAACAAAATGTGGAATAATATCAAGGGGTATGAATACTTTCTGAAGACACTGTACGCTGACCTCATTTGATGCTTCATGTGTAATCTCTTCCAACCCCGTACACACTGACAGAGGATAGTTTGGTTACTCTGCTAGCTAGGAACCATGGATTCATCATGGGTACCAGTCACATGGGAGCCTGTTGCTGTAGATGGGTGAACACAGATCACAGCTTGGTGATTTAATCTGTACTGTTAAAATACAATGATAAAGCTTAAAAGACAAACCACTCAAATGTTATTGCCCATAATGCACTGTGTAGACTATAGACTGTGTAGACCCTGACTGCCACTATTTATAGTTAGTTATTCAGTTATAGTTCTTATACTATAGTTTCTACATCAATTGGATAGATCCAAACATTTCACATTCAATCTTTCTCCCACCCCACAAACCACCTCCCCTCTCAGATCTGTGCTTCTGTCAGCCTTATATTTGGGTGAGTGGAGAAGTACCGTTATCAGTTGTGTCTACCGAGTGCCTCGATGATTGACTCCGAAATGGCTGTGAGATGGAGCTGAATGTCATATTACTGTCACCAAACCACCCATTTACTCATCCTGGGTTAGACCACTGAAACAGAGATTGGTATGCCACATTCTCTGAGAGAATTGAGTAAAATCACACTGTCTGATGTATGATTTTTCCTGTCTCACTCAATTGACCATATAATTGCTAGGGTCCAGTTTTTCAAAAGTTATCTGGATATCGGCTATCGGATAGGATTAAATGCATAAACTAGAATTAATAGAACTGGAGTCCCCATTCAAGTCAATGATTTGTCCGTTCTATGCTATCTATTTCTACGCCTTTAATCCTGTCCGATAGGTGAAATAATAGTTTTGTCATACCCGTGGTATAAGGTTTGATATGCCATGGCTGGTCAGCCAATCAGCATTCAGGGCTCGAACCACCCAGTTTATAATTATAAATACTGTATGTGTAGGTTTCCTGACTACACATCACACTTCTATCTAGGTCTAATAGGCTGTGTTTACACAGGCAGCCCAATTCTGATCTGTTGTCCACTAATTGGTCTTTTGACCAATCACATCAGTTCTTTTCACGTCAGATCTTTTTCAGAGCTGTTCTGATTTGTCAAAAGACCAATTAGTGGAAAAAATATCAGAATTGGGCTGCCTGTATAAACGCAGCCATACTGCCTCTGGCATGGATCCCATGAGGAAGAGGGGAGTGAGCCAACCCTGTATTATATGTGTAAAGCATTCCACTGAGAGCTAAAGGATGATCAAGGGTTTCAGTGATATCTAACCGACCCATCTATCTAACCGGAAACACAAAGCTCCACTCCACCTAAAGATAGAAGAGTCTTTATTATGTGAGGAAACTAGTCCCCGCCCATCCCGCCCATTCAAATACCACCTGTCACCCTCTCATGCAAATACTTGGTCTCACCAGTCCTTCACCCTCCTCCCCCATCCCCTGCGGCCATGCAAATTAGGCAGGTTTAGCATTTAGGAGGGGCCTGCCGTGTGCAGGGGAGGGTCTCAGACAATAGCCTTCCTCCAACCCACTGGGGAGTTAGTAGCAGTGTGGATGTGGCCCAGCCAGTAATGACACAGTGTTTGCGTCTCATGGTTAAAACATGGGGCTCTGTCCCCCTTTGGGCTGGGCTGACAGGCTGGGTAAATGTTTGTAATCATTATGAGTTTGAAGACACACACACGCAAGTGCGTAGTACAGTAGTGGCCAAAAGTTTTGAGAATGACACAAGTATTGGTCTCCACAAAGTTTGCTGCCTCTGTGTTGATGATGGCAATTTGCATATACTCCAGAATGTCATGAAGAGTGATCAGATGAATTGCAATTAAATGCAAAGTCCCTCTTTGCCATGAAAATGAACTTAATCCCCCAAAAACATTTCCACTGCATTTCAGCCCTGCCACAAAAGGACCAGCTGCCATCATGTCAGTGATTGTCTCGTTAACACAGAGTGATCTCCAAGGCTGGAGATCACTCTGTCATGCTGATTGAGTCAGAATAACAGACTGGAAGCTTTAAAAGGAGGGTGGTGCTTGAAATCATTGTTCTTCCTCTGTCAACCATGGTTACCTGCAAGGAAACACGTGCCGTCATCATTGCTTTGCACAAAAAGGGCTTCACAGGCAAGGATATTGCTGCTGGTAAGATTGCACCTAAATCAACCGTTTATCGGATCATCAAGAACTTCAAGGAGAGAGGTTCAATTGTTGTGAAGAAGGCGTCAGGGCGCCCAAGAAAGTCCAGCAAGCGCCAGGACCGTCTCCTAAAGTTGATTCAGTTGCGGGATCGGGGCACCACCAGTGCAGAGCTTGCTCAGGAATGGCAGCAGGCAGGTGTGAGTGCATCTGCACGCACAGTGAGGCAAAGACTTTTAGAGGATGGCCTGGTGTCAAGAAGGGCAGCAAAGAAGCCACTTCTCTCCAGGAAAAACATCAGGGACAGACTGATATTCTGCAAAAGGTAAAGGGATTGGACTGCTGAGGACTGGGGTAGAGTCATTTTCTCTGATGAATCCCCTTTCCGATTGTTTGGGCCATCCGGAAAACACCTTGTCCGGAGAAGACAAGGTGAGTGCTACCATCAGTCCTGTGTCATGCCAACAGTAAAGCATCCTCAGACCATTCATGTGTGGGGTTGCTTCTCAGCCAAGGGCCACGGCTGTACTTTCAAAGTTAGAATAATACAGTTGAAGCTGGAAGTTTACATTTACTTAGGTTTAAGTCATTTTTCAACAACTCAGATTTCATGTTAACATACTATAGTTTTGGCAAGTCGGTTAGGACATCTACTTTGTTCATGACACAAGTAATTCTTCCAACAATTGTTTACGAACAGATTATTTCACTTATAATTCAGAAGTTTACATACACTAAGTTGACTGTGCCTTTAAACAGCTTGAACATTTCCAGAAAATGATGCAATGGCTTTAGAAGCTTCTGATAGGCTAATTGACATCATTTGAGTCAATTAGAGGTGTACCTGTGGATGTATTTCAAGGCCTATCTTCAAACTCAGTGCCTCTTTGCTCTACATCATGGGAAAATCAAAATAAATCAGCCAAGACCTCCTTGGGAGCAATTTCCAAACACCTGAAGGTACCACGTTCATCTGTACAAACAATAGTATGCAAGTATAAACACAATGGGACCACGCAGCCGTCATACCGCTCAGGTAGGAGACGCGTTCTGTCTCTTAGAGATGAACGTACTTTGGTGCAAAAAGTGAAAATCAATCCCAAAACATCAGCAAAGGACATTGTGAAGATTCTGGAGGAAACAGGTACAAAAGTATCTATATCCACAGTAAAATGAGTCCTATATCGACCTAACCCGAGAGGCCACTCAGCAAGGAAGAAGACACTGCTCCAAAACCGCTATAAAAAAGCAAGACTAATGTTTGCAACTGCACATGGGGACAAAGATCATACTTTTTGGAGAAATGCCCTCTTGTCTGATGAAACAAAAATCAAACTGTTTGGCTATAATGACCATCGTTATGTTTGGAGGAAAAAGAGGGAGGCTTGCAAGACAAAGAACACCATCCCAACCGTGAAGCACAGGGGTGGCAGCATCATGTTGTGGGGGTGCTTTGCTGCAGGAGGGCCTGGTGCACTTCACAAAATAGATGGCATCATGAGGAATGAAAATTATGTGGATATATTGAAGCAACATCTCAAGATATCAGTCAGGAAGTTAAAGCTTGGTTAAAGCTTACACACCAGTTCTGTCAGGAGGAATGGGCCAGAATTCACCCAACTTATTTTGGGACGCTTGCAGAAGGCTACCTGAAACGTTTGACCCAAGTTAAACAATTTAAAGGCAATGCTACCAAATACTAATTGAGCATATGTAAACTTCTGACCCACTGGGAATGTGATGAAAGAAATAAAATATGAAATAAATCATTCTCTCTACTATTATTCTGACACATTTCACATTCTTAAAATAAAGTGGTGATAATAACTGACCTAAAACAGGGAATCTTTACTAGGATTAAATGTCAGGAGTTTAAATGTATTTGGCTAAGGTGTATGTAAACTTCCGACTTCAACTGTGTGTACACACCCCCTTGTTCTGCAATACTAACATACACTCTTAGAAGAAACCAAAAAGGGTTCCTCAAAGGGTTCTCCTATGGGGTCAGCCGAAGAATACTTTTGGAACCCTTTTTTCTAAGAGTGTAGGTCTGGCTGTCAAAACCTTCACCCTTTTATCACACGTCTATGTAGTAATGATCATGTCTGTATCTGAAATGGTTCAATGTTAAGTCTGAAAGTCTGAGAACTAAATACAGTGTGTTCTGATTCTACTGGGCAGAGTGCACACGCAGTAGATTACCCTACGCATTAAACTGTATATAGTAGTAGCCTGCAATGCATTAAACCCACTATGCTCTTCCTTAATTGTACTTCCCATCATTCTCGTTTCCTGTAGAGGCTATAAGGATGTTAGACACTTGGGACCTGATGATCTGCTGGCTTGCACTATTACCCCGTTACAATCTACTGCTACAAAATTAATCATTGTGGAACATACAGACCTTAGCCGTGGTATATTGGCCATATTCCACAAACCCCAGAGGTGCCTTATTGCTATTATAAACTGGTTACCAACGTAGTGCAGTGTATTATACAACGGGTGGGTATAATCCTGAATGTATTTCATAAATTACCACCGGTTAAATCTATGACGTCAAAATTCCTATTTACTCTGTTCCATCTGACTGCGCAATCCACTGTCCCATCAGCCCAGCCAGGTAAATTATACATTTGAGCTCCACTATAAAAAGCATCTAGACATTATCTCACATTTCTTTTAGACTAACATTTAGTTTTCAACAGCAGGGATTTGTATAAACCTTACTCTCTGTCTCGCCGACATTTGCAACATTATTTCAATATTCATATTCGATATCCAGTTGTCTCATAGCAATGGACGCGTCGAGTTTCTCAACCTGTCGAAATCATGAAAAAGCTGGCATACTTTTTATGGATATATAGAAATAAATGTCAATTGAAAAAATGTCAAACGAAATGAGGTGCAGATAGTCTGCAGTCTTTCCAGCTTCAGTTTGAAGTGGTTGTGTTAGCTGTGTTGTTGGCCAGCTCCTCTGAACAACAGTGTCCTGACGAGTGAGCACATTTTCTATGCCAGACGAAATCGCGCCTCGTTAGCTCATTATTGTGGATGTATCCAGATAAATGTCTCTAGAAAACAGTTTAAACAAATGCAAATGCACCTACTTAGCTGTTATTCTTGGGCTGTAATCTGTAAATTAGCCGTAGTTGGCTAGCTAGCAAGCAAGGGATAAGAACGTTGCCAGCCAGTATGGCAATGGAACATTTAGAACAACTGGGTCGCGTCCATAGATACAGAACAAAAAGACTGAACGACTGGGTCTCTTCTCTGGCAACCGAACCAATAGAACGAACAACCAGCCGGCTTGGGTAGCAACCCTACATTTGTGTCGGGACCATATCTTGTGGAAGGATGAAATAGTATGAATAAATTCATCAAAATAACGTTTTTAATGAAAATATGTCAACCGTTATATGTTGGTAACCGTTGTATAAAAGTGATAATGCCCTCGACGCCGGTGTTTGAAGGATAGATAGATAGATAGATAGATAGATAGATAGATAGATAGATAGATAGATAGATAGATAGATAGATAGATAGATAGATAGATAGATAGATAGATAGATAGATACTTTATTGATCCCCCGGGGGGAAATTTCATTGTCAAGCAGCTACAACAAAACACAGGGCAGGTGCAAAATGCCACAACGAAAGGTACACAAAAGACAGATACAGGGTACATGATACATAGGAATTGGCCCAGTTTGCTGGCCCTTGACTTTGTCTTGAGCCTAACAACATCCATGCCAATATATCCTAGTTTAGTGTAGTGTTGTAGTGTAGTATAGTGTAGTTTAGTTTAGTTTAGTGTAGGTTAGTGGATGCTGAGGAAGCACTGCACCACTGCCTATATACAAGAGCCTGTGTTACAGGGGTAATGCAGTGACAATTACAGTATATGAGCAGTAATTGTAATTTGCATGTTGGGAATATAGTGCTGCTGGTGGAAAGCAGGGTCGTACAGAACTGTACTTCCACTGCCTCTACCCAAGGCACTAGCCTCCCACTGTTCCACTGGGGACTATATTTAGCTGTCCGGGGAAAAGCCTGCTCTGCGATGGTGTGTGTGAAAATATCAACCCTCGCTGCGGGGTACTCAAGGATTCCCCAGTTATTCTGGAAGAGGAGCCCTGCTAACAAAGCCTGCTTATGTAATGTAAAATGCAATCACTCTGGATTATTAACTTTGCTGGGAAAAAAATACTATCACAGTATTCTAAAAAGCAATGAAAATATGATTGCGATATTTAGGCTACACTATGAATCTGTTATTGAATTGTTCATTAATAAACTGTGATGTTTATTAATGTTTTCAACATTTCTACATAATACATAATAATCTGTAGTGTAGTGTAGGATATTATATTATAAACTGGCTGGTTCGAGCTCTGAATGCTGATTGGCTGACAGCCGGGGTATATCAGACCGTATACCACGTGTATGGCAAAACATGTATTCTTACAGCTCTACACTACACTAAACTACACTAAACTACACTATACTACACGGCACTAAACTACACTATATTATACTACACTGTACAACACTATACTACACTAAATTACACTATACTACATTGTACTACAATACCACAATAAACTACACTAAACTACAATATACCACACTACACTATACTACACTATATTATACTATAGTAAACTATACTACACTATACTACACTAAACGACACTGCACTGCATTACACTATACCATGTAGAATCCTCTGTGGAAAGGGTTTTAAATGGGACCAAAAGGGTTCTACCTTGAAGCAAAAAGGGTTCGTCAAAGGGTTATCCTATGAGGACAGCCGAAAAACCCTTTTAAGTTCTAGATGGCAACTTTTTTTTTAAGCGTGTACACTACACTACAAATCACTTTAATTACAACCCTGATGCTAATATGTCTGCCTGGTGAGCAGAGGCAGCGGAGGGGTTACCATGACAACCTGTGGTTTTAGATATGGCTAGATTCTGGGTTGGGTAGGTTACCTAGCGGTTAAGAGCTTTGGGCCAGTAACTGAATGGACGCTGGTTCGAATCCCTGAGCTGACTAGGTGAAAAATCTACCAATGAGCCCCCGAGCAAGGCACTTAACCCTAATTGCTCCTGTATGTCGCTCTAGATAAGTGTCTGCTAAATGACTAAAATGTAAAAATGTTACTTTCTAAATGTAATTAGTTTCTAGTTACCTGTCCAAAATTGTAATCAGTAAAGTTACTTTTAGATTACCAAAACTCAGTAAGGTAATCTGATTACTTTAGGATTACTTTCCCCTTAAGTGGTATTAGAAGAAGACAAAAAGGATCCATCAAACACATTTGGTGTGTCATCATAGTGGTGTCTGTCTTGCCGTCAGACTCGCTCAGGTGGAACAAACCTAAACCTAAACTTGCGCCTTTTTTCAATGTAATTGATAAAACACAAAGGTTCAGTTTTTTGTTTTTTTTGCAAACATCCTTTCTGAATTTAAAATTAATCCAATAAGTAATCCTCTAGTTTGGATGAATAGTAGAGGGAACGTATAGCACGAGGGCCAGGTTAGGTTGTCTCTTCACATCCTCCAGATGTTCAGGTCACTTTGCTGTTGGTGGTGTTATGAGCCCCATGATGAACCCTGTTCCAGTCTAGTGTTGTTAGAGCTGTGGGCTTCTCCTCTGACTCCTCCTCTGACATGGACCTAGCAACCGCCTCACTCAGTGTTGTCATGATGTCATCCCTCATGCACTGTAGCCTGGTGACTGCGGTTCGGGCTGTTGGCAGTGTTCTGGCACTGGGTTTGAGGTGTTGGTGATATTTTGGTACTTTTAGCTGTTGTGCCCTCACTGTGGGCTTGGATGGGGTGCAGCTGGTGACGTTTTGGCTGCTGTTTGGCTGCTGTGGATTTGGGAGTGGTGTCTTTACTTTAGGCAGTGGAGGTTGTGGAGGCTGCTGACAGAGAATGCCCTGGTGACTCGTAGGTCTTGTAGAGCAGGTCAATTCCAGAGAGCTAGCTATTGCTCATGACTTATTGTCACCACAGAGGGAGATTAGCTCACTGCTCTGTCTCATAGAGGATATTTATAGGTTTCATTACATAAACCTGATAAGCAGCTCGGTTATGCATATAAATCATCCCTCTGATATAGTCTGCAGCAGTCTGACCTCTAACCTGTCAGCTCCATAACCACAGCTTCCACCACTCATCTTCACCACACCCCTGTGTCTACTAGCACTGGTCTGCTGCTTCATCAGGTCCTCAGGGCTTCACAGATATATACAGATAGAAATTAGATGAGAATATATATATTATTTTATTTTTTTATTTATTTTTTTATATTAACCCCTCCACCATCCACCCTCTTCTGAGGATTTTGTATAATAATTTAAATTGAAAAACTCTAAGTGTTGAATCAAGTGTTGTTTTTTGTACCAGTTCATAAACCATGTGCCATGGAATCGGTACATCGGACATTTCTTCCCATTTATTTTGCAACCTGTATGGCGCACCTGTCATTATTTTTGTCCTCAAATGAAACTGGTATATTTTTCTATTTATGCCAATTCCTTTCAGCCAATTTGTATCTTTTCCACTTGCCTCCTCCATTTTTGTGGTAATGCTGAAATCAGTTGGTTGGATTGAGCATACAATCCCATGTATTTTCGATAGCTGGCTATGTGACATAACGCCTCTGTTTCTAATCATAATATCATTAATACATATAATGCAAATTTTAAAACATTGTTTCCATAAATAATGTTTTTTTATTAATCAGTATATTTGAGTTTAACCATAACATTTGTTGTAATATTTGTTCTATCTTTTCTGGAGGATAAACTGAAATTGTAACCAACGTTGCATGGCTTGTTTAAGAAAGGGCGATACTTTGAACAAAAATTCATTTTCAGTTAGTCGGAAATGCGAAGTTGTAATCTGTATAAAGGCAAAAAGGCAATTTTTTAACAAAGGATGAGCTTTTCTTAATAATCTACTGGAGAACCATTTTGGGTTTAAGTATAATTTATGTATGAGTGAAGTGTCAGGTGTAGTGGGTGTGAGAAAGTCAGGCGCAGGAGAGAATTCCATAGAAATGTAGTTTAATAGAATGCACAAAGGACATGGGGGGAGCAGAGGGTATATATACACATAATGATGATGGAATTTAAACCAGGTGTGAACAGAGACAAGACAAGACTAATGGAAAATGACATGGGGAGCGGAGGCAGCTAGAAGGCCGGTGACGTTGATCACCGAATGCCGCCTGAACCAGGAGAGAGGGCGACTTCGGAGGGAGTCGTGACTTGAAGATTTTAGTGAAAGGTTTCAAGCTTTAATATTTAATAATTTTAGCCTCCAAAACTCATATTCATAATATAAATAAGCACTTTTAATTTTGTCTGGCTTAGCATTCCAAATAAAATTAAATATCTTTTGCTCATATGATTTAAAAAACAAGTTGTCTGGAGTAGGCAGTGCCATTAGTAAGTAAGTAAACTGTGATAGGACCAAAGAGTTAATCAATGTGATTTTTCAGAATTGACATGTATTTACCTCTCCATGGTTGCAGAATCTTATCTATTTTTGCAAACTTTCTATTGAAATTGATTGTGGTATGTTCATTTATATTTTTTGAGATGTGAATACCAAGTACATCTACTTCACCATCTGCCCATTTTATTGGTAAACTACAAGGTAGTGTAAACACTGTCTTTTAATGATCCAATACGTAATATGGTACACTTGTCATAATTTGGTTATATTCCAGAGAGGCTAGAAAAGTGATCAAGATCTTCAATGAGACTGTGCAGGGCTCCAGATTGCGCACTTAAGAAAAAACTTGAGTCATCAGCATATATTGTTTTTATTCCTTGGATTTCTTACCCCTTGATGTTCTTGTTGGATCTAATTTTAATAGCTAGCATTTCAATGGCCATAATAAATAGATATGGAGACAACAGACAGCCTTGTTTTACTCCTCTTAAAAGCTCAATATTTTCTGAGAAGTAACCATTATTTACTATTTTACATCTGGGGTTGCTGTACATAACTTAAACCCATTGTATAAGAGATACACCAAAATTAAAGTAATCCTGGCATTTATATATAAATTCTAGTCGTACTTTATCAAACGCCTTTTCAAAATCAGCTATGAAGACCAGGCCTGATATCTTGTTTCATGTTTCATAATGTTCTATTGTTTCAAGTAATTGTAGTATATTATCTCCAATATATCATCCATGTAAAAAACCTGTCTGATCCGGCTGAACAATATCTGGTAAAACCTTTTGTATTTTATGTGCTATGCATTTCGCCAGGATTTTCGCATTACAATATTGAAGTGTATTAGGCCTTCAGTTTTCTAAATGGACTGGATCTTTATACTTACCATTTGGGTCCTGTTTTAGTAGTAATGAAACTAGACCTTCTTGCTGAGTACCTGAAAGTCTTCCATTTTTATAGGAGTAATTAAAAGGTCTGATATACCTCTACTGGTATACCATCAAGACCTGGTGTTTTTCCAGTCTGAAAAGATTGAATTGACTCAAAAAGTTCCTCTTCTGTAGGTTGGCCTTCACACAGATCTTTCTGTAAATGTGTTAATTTTACATTATTATTATTATTACTATTATGAAAGAAATCCTTACAGTTATCATCATTCAGTGGAAATTGAATATATTTTGGTGAATCATGGATGACTCCATCATTTGTCATGAGTTTCTGTAAATCATTTTTGGTAGCATTTCTATGTTGAAGATTCAAGAAAAATGTGAATTTTTCACAATTTTCCATCCAATTCGCTTCATTTTTATAATACATTACACTTGATCGTTCTTGAATAAGTACCTCCAATTGTTTTGGTTTTTCCTCTAACCTATTTTGTGCCTCTATGGTACAGTTTCCATTACCATCTACCTGCACTGTTATTTCTTCCATTTCCTTTATTAATCTAATCTCTTTTGACCTAAACTGCAGTTGTTTTAATGATGAGTATTATATTGAATGGCTCTAAAAAAATAGTCAATAATAAGGTGATCTGCTGTACCTATGTTGTGCCGAAAAAAATACATTATGAATTATTTTGTCTTAGTTAAGAACAAATTGTCATCCAATAGGCTTTGGTTCAATTTCCAATATCCCCGTCCACATGGAAATTCTGTAAGAGTTATATGGAGGCCAATTAGATGGTCTTAAGTGATAGTTTGTAATGTGATTTCCTTTTCGATCCATTGAGGTACTTAAAACCATATTATAATCTCCCACCATAATAATAGATTAATTAATTGCTTGTGAGCTCAATAGATTATTATATATAGTTTTAAAAAAGTATGGATCATTGTTATTTGGCCCATATAGATTAATAGCATATTTAAAATAATAATATCTTCCTTAAGGATCTGTTTGCACACTTTGCACAATTGGATCACAATTTGTATTAATTAGTATAATCAACCCTTTTGAGTTTCTTTGCCCATGACAAAAGTATATTTCTCCCTTCCAGTCCTTTTTCCATTCAACCTCATCTATATTTGTAGAGTGAGTTTCCTGTAAACAATAGATATTATATTATTTATCTTTTAGCCAAATGTATCCTATTTTATGATCTGCTTAGCCATTATAGTTGTAACTGGCTATACTTATTTCCCCACTTACCATAATAATACCCAAATTTCAATTATACTTACCACACCCAGTATTTGTAAACTTACCATTAAAAAGCACCATGATGATTAAGTGTCCATACAGCTGTACCATAATATTTGCACTGTTAAGCATACAGTAGCTGCAACTTTGTAAATCTCCAATTGTCCTAATATTGCTCTATCACCTCGGCTGTTTTACACCTAGGCCTATATCATTAGGATCAAGACTATAAAAGGTATCATAAATAGCTCATATAGAAATATATAATATTTAAGTATGCTTCATGAACCATACAACCTCCTTGGCTAATTCTAGGCATAATACACCCCAAAAGACTCAATATATCACAAAAGATACAACATATCAGCATAATATATACGTCTTTTAAGTTAGCCTACAGCATTGGAAATTCCCCTTACTGTGCTCAGGACCTAGTCAATACAATCACAGAAAACCTTTATGATGTCACCTCAATGAACGTTAACCAAATCAATAATGTGCTAGTTAGGTTGTAATCGTTTTGCTGCAGGCTACACACGTTATCATGAAGAAACTGTGTGAAATTATATCCAATGTTATGTAAGCTAGTTGGACAGAAAACTGAATATTGTCGCCCTATGTGTAATAGCATAGCAAGCAACATAACAACATAGGCTAACAAACATAAGTGTTATACTAGCCTATTTCATTACATGCATAATATTATACTCATAAAGAGATGACATAGCTGCATACCTTTCTCCTTCTTTCCTCTTTTTCCTAAACTGGGCACCTGATAGCTTAGACCTTTTCTTATCCATGTGTGTTGATTTGGCACTCTAGCATCAATACATTACCCATCCCCCAATACTGTCAAACAAGAGTCAAGACTAAACCAATTCACCTTGCTGGTGTGCAGAATGTCACCATTCTAAATCCGCTACTGACCAGGGGAGATACAGTGGGGAGAACAAGTATTTGATACACTGCCGATTTTGCAGGTTTTCCTACTTACAAAGCATGTAGAGGTCTGTAATTTTTATCATAGGTACACTTCAACTGTGAGAGACGGAATCTAAAACAAAAATCCAGAAAATCACATTGTATGATTTTTAAATAATTAATTTGCATTTTATTGCATGACATAAGTATTTGATCACCTACCAACCAGTAAGAATTCCGGCTCTCACAGACCTGTTAGTTTTTCTTTAAGAAGCCCTCCTGTTCTCCACTCATTACCTGTATTAACTGCACCTGTTTGAACTCGTTACCTGTATAAAAGACACCTGTCCACACACTCAATCAAACAGACTCCAACCTCTCCACAATGGCCAAGACCAGAGAGCTGTGTAAGGACATCAGGGATAAAATTGTAGACCTGCACAAGGCTGGGATGGGCTACAGGACAATAGGCAAGCAGCTTGGTGAGAAGGCAACAACTGTTGTCGCAATTATTAGAAAATGGAAGAAGTTCAAGATGACGGTCAATCTCCCTCGGTCTGGGGCACCATGCAAGATCTCACCTTGTGGGGCATCAATGATCATGAGGAAGGTGAGGGATCAGCCTAGAACTACACGGCAGGACCTGGTCAATGACCTGAAGAGAGCTGGGACCACAGTCTCAAAGAAAGCCATTAGTAACACACCATGCCGTCATGGATTAAAATCCTGCAGCGCACGCAAGGTCCCCCTGCTCAAGCCAGCGCATGTCCAGGCCAGTCTGAAGTATGCCAATGACCATCTGGATGATCCAGAGGAGGAATGGGAGAAGGTCATGTGGTCTGATGAGACAAAAATAGAGCTTTTTGGTCTAAACTCCACTCACCGTGTTTGGAGGATGAGTACAACCCCAAGAACACCATCCCAACCGTGAAGCATGGAGGTGGAAACATCATTCTTTGGGGATGCTTTTCTGCAAAGGGGACAGGACGACTGCACCGTATTGAGGGGAGGATGGATGGGGCCATGTATCGCGAGATCTTGGCCAACAACCTCCTTCCCTCAGTAAGAGCATTGAAGATGGGTCGTGGCTGGGTCTTCCAGCATGACAACGACCCGAAACACACAGCCAGGGCAACTAAGGAGTGGCTCCGTAAGAAGCATCTCAAGGTCCTGGAGTGGCCTAGCCAGTCTCCAGACCTGAACCCAATAGAAAATCTTTGCAGGGAGCTGAAAGTCCGTATTGCCCAGCGACAGCCCCGAAACCTGAAGGATCTGTATGGAGGAGTGGGCCAAAATCCCTGCTGCAGTGTGTGCAAACCTGGTCAAGAACTACAGGAAACGTATGATCTCTGTAATTGCAAACAAAGGTTTCTGTACCAAATATTAAGTTCTGCTTTTCTGATGTATCAAATACTTATGTCATGCAATAAAATGCAAATTAATTACTTAAAAATCATACAATGTGATTTTCTGGATTTTTGTTTTAGATTCCGTCACTCACAGTTGAAGAGTACCTATGATAAAAATTACAGACTTCTACATGCTTTGTAAGTGGGAAAAACTGCAAAATCGGCAGTGTATCAAATACTTGTTCTCCCCACTGTATGTGTTGTTAATATGCTGTTAGAGAAATGCCCTTATTCTCTGTCATTTGTCATGTCTTCACTGAGAGTGAAGAACAGTCCTCATTTTGCACACAGTGAGTGTTACACTCATGATACTGAGATGGTAATAGATTTAGCACGTATTGTCTTTGTAGCTAACATATTTCACAGAGCACAATATAAACAATTATTGTTCTTGTTCTTGTAATATATCATGACTCCGTACTCCAGCTTCCTGTTTACAAGCAGAAGCTCAAACAGGAAATACCCGTGACTCACTCTGTTGAGAAATGATCATCAGAATCAGAGCTTATGCTTTACTAGTGCTGATTGGAATATGTTCCGAGACTCCGTTGATAACATCAACGAGCTAACCACCTCCGTCACCGGCTTCACAAGGAAATGCATCAGAATTCCCAATCAAAGGCCCTAGATTAACACAGAGTTTGGCGCTAATCTAAAGGACGTGGCTACCACACACAGGGCCATTGCAGAAAACTCTGAGGCTACGGCTGAGGAGAGGAACAAGTACAAGAAGTCCCGCTACGACCTCCACAGAGTCATCAAAAGGACAATGTAGGTATAAAGTGGAATCATATTACACAGGCTCCGACACCTGTCACATGTGTAGGGGCTTCAGTCCATTATGGATTAGAAAGGAAGAACCAGCCATGATTTATCCAACGATGCCAGATTCATCTACCAGATGAGCTCAACACATTTTTCCCCCCTCGATAATAACAACACCATACCCTGTGTGAGGCCCATCGAATCAGAGGACTGGGTGATCTTGCTCTCTGTGGCCGACGCTTTCTCAGAACATGCGTGTTAGCTAATTCAAGTTTATCATTTTAAAAGGCTAATTGATCGTTAGAAAACCATTTGCAATTATGTTAGCACAGCTGAAAACTGTTGTGCTGATTAAAGAAGCAATAAAACTGGCCTTCTTTAGACTAGTTGAATATCTGGAGCATTTGTGGGTTCGATTACAGGCTCAAAATGGCCAGAAAGGTGGATGGGTTCTGAAACTCATCAGTCTATTCTTGTTCTGAGAAAATAAGGCTATTCCAAATTGCCAACAAACTGAAGGTCTCGTACAACGCTGTGTGCTCCCTTCACAGAACAGCGCAAACTGGCTCTAACCAAAATAGAAAGAGGAGTGGGAGGCCCCGGTGCACAACTGAACAAGAGGACAAGTACATTAGAGTGCCTAGTTTGAGAAACATACGCCTCACAAGTCCTCAACTGTCAGCTTCATTAAATAGTACCAGCAAAACACCAGTCTCAACGTCAACAGTGAAGAGGCGACTCCGGGATGCTGGCCTTCTAGACAGAGTTGCAAAGAAAAAGCTAAAAAACAAGGCCATTTCTAAGTGACCCCAAATTTTTGAACGGTAGTGTATGTGCGAATGCTGTTCATTGACTACAGCTCAGCGCTCAACACCATTGCCCCCTCCAAGCTTGTCCCCAAGCTAAAGACCCTTGGACTGAACACCTCCCTCTGCAACTGGATCCTGGACTTCCTGTCGGGCCGACTCCAGGTGGTGAGGGTAGGCAACTTCACCTCCACCGCGCTGACCCTCAGGGGGCCCCTCAGGGGTGTGTGCTTAGACCCCTCCTGTACTCCCTGTTCACCCACGACCGTGTGGCCACGCACAACTCCAACACCATCATCAAGTTTGCTGATGACACGCCTGATCACCGGTGACGATGAGACAGCCTACAGGGAGGTGGTCAGTGACCTGGCAGTGTGGTGCCGGGACAACAATCTTTACCTCAACATCAGTAAGACCAAGGAGGTGATCATGGACTACAGGAAACGGGGGGCGAGCATGCCCCCATCCACATCAACGGGGCTGCAGTGGAGTGGGACGAGAGCTTCAAGTTCCTCAGGTCCATTTCACTAAGGACTTAAAATGGTCCTCACACAGTCGTGAAAAAGGTGTGACAGTGTCTCTTCCCCATCAGGAGGTTGAAAAAGTTTGGCATGGGCCCTCAATCCTCAAAAAGTTCTCCAGCGGCACCATTGAGAGCATCGCCCTCGAACGCATGGCGCTACAGAGGGTGATGAGGACAGCCCAGTACATCACTGGGTCCGAGCACCCTGCCATCCCGAACCTCTATATCAGGCAGTGTGAAAGTTGTTAAAGACTCCAGCCACCCAATCCACAGACTGTTGGCGCCAGAGGAAAGGGAAGCCGTTTTACGGGCGCCTAACCAATTGTGCTATTATGTGTGTTTTTACGCGTTATTTGTAACTTATTTTGTTCATAATGTTTCTGCCACTGTATCTTACAGCCGAAAAGAGCTTCTGGATATCATATTTTTATTCAACGAGCAGGATGCAGAAGATGTACTTCAGACACCAGACAAGGCCCAAATCCCTGTCATTGGCAGGAGAAAGATACAGAGATATCGGGGACGTAGGTCGGGGTGCCTTGTAAGGATCTGAAGGCGAGTGGGTAGTCTGCCTTTACCATCAGTATTACTAGCCAACATACAATCATTGGATAACAAATTAGACGAGGTACGATCACGAATATCCTACCAACAGGACATTAAAAACTGTAATATCTTATGCTTCACCAAGTCGTGGCTGAACGACGACATGTATAACATTCAGCTGGCGGGATATACGCTGCACCGGCTAGATAGAACAGCAGACTCCGGTAAGACGAGGGGTGGCGGTCTGTGTATATTTGTAAACAACAGCTGGTGCACGAAATCTAAGGAAGTCTATAGATTTTGCTCGCCTGAAGTAGAGTATCTAATGATAAGCTGTAGACCACACTATTTACCAAGAGAGTTTTCATCTATATTTTGCATAGCTGTCTATTTACCACCACAAACTTTAATGCAGGAAACTTAATTTCGTTCAAATTTGTTACACCGGCATGTTAAATGTGCAACCAGAGGGAAAAAAAAACTCTAGACCACTTTTACTACACACACAGAGACGCGTACAAAGCTCTCCCTCGCCCTCCTTTTGGCAAATCTGACCATAATTACATTTTCCTGATTCCTGCTTACAAGCAAAAACTAAAGCAGGAAGAACCAGTGACTCAGTCAATAAAGAAGTGGTCAGATGACGCAGATGCTAAGCTACAGGACTGTTTTGCTAGGACAGACTGGAATATGTTCCGGGATTCTTCTGTACAGTCACTGTGGGGAGTACACCATATCAGTCACTGGCTTCATCAATAAGTGCATCGATGACGACGTCCCCACAGTGACTGTACCTACATACCCCAACCAGAAACCATGGATTACAGGCAACATCCGCACTGAGCTAAAGGGTATAGCTGCCGATTTCAATCCCGCTATGCCCTCAGACGAACCATCAAACAGGCAAAGTGCCAACACAGGACTAAGATTGAATCGTACTACACCAGCTCCAACACTCATCGGATGTGGCAGGGCTTGCAAACTATTACAGACTACAAAGGGAAGCACAGCAGCG
Organism: Thymallus thymallus; assembly: GCA_023634145.1. Taxonomy (NCBI): domain Eukaryota; kingdom Metazoa; phylum Chordata; class Actinopteri; order Salmoniformes; family Salmonidae; genus Thymallus; species Thymallus thymallus. The sequence goes on from CM042404.1 coordinate 9,328,787, forward strand.
AGCTGCCCAGTGACACAAGCCTAACAGACGAGCTAATCACTTCTATACTCGCTTCGAGGCAAGCAACACTGAGGCATGCATGAGAGTATCAGCTGTTCCGGACGACTGTGTGATCACGCTCTCTGTAGCCGATGTGAGTAAGACCTTTAAACATTCACAAGGCCGCAGGGCTCTGAGCACGACTAAACACATCTGCCACGCTGATCCTCAACACTGGGGCCCCTCAGGGGTGCGTGCTCAGTCCCCTCCTATACTCCCTGTTCACCCATGACTGCATGGCCTGGCACAACTCCAACACCATCATCAAGATTGCAGACGACACAACAGTGGTAGGCCTGATCACCAACAACGACGAGGAGACCTGGCCGTGTGGTGCCAGGATAACAACCTCTCCCTCAATGTGATCAAGACAAAGGAGATGATTGTGGACTACAGGAAAAGGAGGACCGAGCACGCCCCCATTCTCATTGACTGGGCTGTAGTGGAGCAGGTTGAGAGCTTCATGTTCCTTGGTGTCCACATCACCAACAAACAATCATGGTACAAACACACCAAGACAGTCGTGAAGAGGGCAAGACAAAGCCTATTCCCCCTCAGGAGACTGAAAAGATTTGGCATGGGTCCTCAGATCCTCAAAAAGTTCTACAGCTGCACCATCGAGAGCATCCTGACTGGTTGCATCACTGCCTAGTATGCAAACTGCTCGGCCTCCGTCAGAGGAAGGCCCTAAATTTTGTCAAAGACTCCAGCCATTCAAGTCATAGACTGTTCTCTCTGCTACCGCACAGAAGCGGTATCGGAGAGCCAAGTCGAGGTCCAAAAGGCTTCTCAACAACTTCTAACCCCAAGCCATAATCAAATGGCTACCTGGACTATTTGCATACTGACCCTGTATATAGCTACTGACCCTGGAACTGACCCTGTATATAGCTACTGACCCTGGAACTGACCCTGTATATAGCTACTGACCCTGGAACTGACCCTGTATATAGCTTCTTATTTTCTCCTGTTCTTTTTATTTCTTATTGGTTTTTCTTCTATCTTATGTTATATTTTAGTATACTACATTGATATCGATTACTGTACTGTTGGGTTTAGAGCTGACAAGAAAGGCATTTCACTGTACTTGTGCACGTGCAATTAAATCTTGAAACTTGAATTTGAAACTTGAAACTTTATTTCATCATGGATAACTCTTTGTTTGCTTCCATGCTGTCAGCTAAAGTATACAGTGCCTTTGTCTTCTTAATATAGAATCAAGCTGAGAACTGTCTCGTCACCAGTCATCTCTCAGAGCTACCCAACTCCTCATGCAACGTACTGCTACTGCTTCTCCCATAGACTTACCCCTCTCTTAGACTGTAAGTCAGTTAACCACATCTCACTTTGGTCAAGATCATTGTAATGCACCATAGTCCTGTCTGTCTGTCTGTCTGTCTGTCTGTCTGTCTGTCTGTCTGTCTGTCTGTCTGTCTGTCTGTCTGTCTGTCTGTCTGTCTGTCTGTCTGTCTGTCTGTCTGTCTGTCTGTCTTGTCTGTCTTGTCTGTCTTGTCTGTCTTGTCTGTCTTGTCTGTCTTGTCTGTCTTGTCTGTCCTGTCTGTCTTGTCTGTCTTGTCTGTCTTGTCTGTCTTGTCTGTCTGTCTTTCATTACCACAGGCTCAGTGCTGGGTTTGGTTACAGCTAGCTATAGGAGGTGACTATGAGGAGAGAGAGTGATGAGAGGTTACTAATTGGATCATTGAGAGTATAATTACTTTGGTTTCAGGCACAATCAACTGAGTGGGGCTTGTCCTGCATATACCCTAATGAAAGTATTTTTTGTTGTCTCTCACAGTTTCTCTGGGAGTTATATTGTCTGTGTCAATGTTATTATAATTCACAGTGGCTGTACGGTTTTCATTAATAACCTCTGTCGCCACAGTATACAGTAAGTATCAACAAAAAATGAATAATGCATGGTAGTTGAGAGAAAGATAATTTTAGTTCCAATTTTGTCTGTTTTATTTCCTGCTGTTAGTATATGTAAATTCAGTGTAGTTTCAGTCCAGTTTGATAGGTTTTTCTTCTTCTTGACTTCAGTTTGTTTTAAAATAGCCTTCATTGAGACTGTAGGGGGACATGCGAAATCCCCTTCATCTCTCTGCATCAGTGCACTAAAATAAGTGACTGCATGGTAATGTTTAATATAAATCAAACATGGGCTCTGGTATTCTTAATTTATCTTAGCATTAATCAGTTAAGTCTTTCTAAACAGCTTATTGTAAAACAGAACCTAGTCAGTTAGTTTAGTATTAGGTAATAACATAACCAGGATATAAGAGTTGCAAATGATGTCACCAGTGTTTTGCCTGTGTTTGTGTATCTCAGTGTTAGTAGGATGAATGGGCTCATTCTCCATAGAAAGCCCTCCGCTAGTTGCCTTAATTATCTACAGAAATCAATAACCAAGGCCTTAGAAACGAAGCAGACATTTGAAAATACATTTTCCTCTCAATACCTATATTTAGAGTCCCTTTTCGTAAGTCATGGATATAGGTATGGATTTATCCCGCTGCAGTCTATGTGTGACGTCAGTTATATTCCACTCTTCATTCTTATGAGACAACTCATAATTTCTGGGATTCTGATATAAAACTTTTGCCAAAATCATAATTTCTCCTCCACGCCCACAATATTGAGTATGAAGGATAAAGTGATCGTCTAAAGATGTTCTGTTATGTCCCACTAGTGGGGGTTTCAATATGGATCAGAAGGTAGAGAGGCTCTCCATGGCTCTGTCCTCCATTTGAGTGAACACTGTCAAAGAACAGGTCCATATTTTCCAACGAGGAATCAACATTACAAGGGTTGTCACGGCAACCAGCCATGATTCAGAATGCCTCAGATAGGTCTCATCAGGCAGAAGAACTAGCCTTGAGATCTGAGCTGACGCTAAGACAGCCAGCCAATCACAGATGAGCAAGGGGAAAAAGATGACATCATAGGCAAATTAGGGCAAATTAAGTGAGTCTGTGGTTTGTCGTCAACGCCCCTCCAGGAAGCCAGAGAGGGATAAATAGCAGCTGTATCACATTCAAGGATACTCGCACTGCTCCCAGGGCAGGTCTGACAGTTTTGACTAGCAGAAGTGACTTTTCGTAGCAGGTTAGGAGAACGTACGCAGCAGGTTAAGAGAATCAACGTGGCAGGTTAGGAGCTAAAATGCTAAAATTTTCCCTAGAGGACAGTAATGGAACTGTAAGGGAACTGTAAAACAAACAGTCAACACATTTATGCAGCATGATGTTGATACCATTTGAAATGCAACCTGATATTGTGGAACTGTTACCAACTGAGTGCTAATTCCTGTCATGAGAAAGGTAGGCGTATATAGGTACTGTAACTGTATATGTTTCTGCTACGCCTTGATAAGATTTTAACATTATAAGTATAATCGACAGATTAAAGTAATAACTAGCTAAATAAGAGAGGAAAATATTTTAGAAAAAAAGTTAGATATATATGGAAATATAATCCAACCTTCCTCCTCTTTCTCAAGTGAGCTGGTTTGGTCTGTCAAACAAAAGACCAACTGTGTCTGCCTCTCTCCCTCTCTGCCTCCTCCCCCCAGAGCGGCTGCCTTCATTAACATGCAGCCTCCCAGCCAATGGGCTAAGCAGGGCGGATGACATCATGGGCTAGGGAACAGTAAGCAGCCAGTGAAGAATCCAGCCTGCCAAACAAGACTGAGTTTGGGGTCAGGAACCGGTCTGACAAGAGAATGGCAATCCTGCACGTAAACTGTCAATAGGACTCTGTATATGAGGATGAACTACCAGAACACTGGAACCAAAGTCGACACACCGATCAAGAGAATGTCAAGACATATTTCAGGTAATCCCTTGTCTGTGTATGCGATAGAGGATGTGGATGGGAGAGGGAGGGGGGGTTATGCATGTGGGGGGTGCTTTGTAGCCTTTTCTCTTTCTCCTGCATTCTGCCCTGCTGGAGAGAAGGAGGAGGCAGCTGTGGTGATCTACGAGAGAGAGAGAGAGAGAGAGATGAATTGGATGCCTGCATCAGTGGATTGGCTTTAGATGCCGTTACTGGCCAGCTCAATGTTGTCAACCCCCGTCCCCTCCCTCCTTCCTTGGATTTTATGGACCACCCTTGTGTTTCACAAAAAGCATCTTTGTTGATGTGAGAGTCTGAATCATTGGCGTTTGTCAGGGCCGTGTGTGTGTGTGTGTGTGTGTGTGTGTGTGTGTGTGTGTGTGTGTGTGTATGTATGCGCGCACGAGCCAGCCCTGTAGCAAAGCAGCAGCTGCAGTGGTAACACAGTAACAAAAAGAGGCAATGCTATTTTGGGTGGTAAGGTGCGAGACTGCTGGCGGACGGATCTGGGGTGTAGATGCTGGGGATGGATCTGGGGTGTAGATGCTGGGGATGGATCTGGGGTGTAGATGCTGGGGACGGATCTGGGGTGTAGATGCTGGGGACGGATCTGGGGTGTAGATGCTGGGGACGGATCTGGGGTGTAGATGCTGGGGATGGATCTGGGGTGTAGATGCTGGGGATGGATCTGGGGTGTAGATGCTGGGGATGGATCTGGGGTGTAGATGCTGGGGATGGATCTGGGGTGTAGATGCTGGGGATGGATCTGGGGTGTAGATGCTGGGGATGGATGGTTATTATGTGCACAGGGACCGCCCTTTGTTATCAAATGGATGTTGCCTCTGTACCTACTTTATTTAGGGAAGGATTTTTATGAGATAATAGATTTCTCGCTCTCCACATACAGACACAGAGAGCAGTGGCTCTGTCTGTCTCCTGGTTTAAACATGGATGTGTGGAGTGCTTTCATGGCCACCCTGCCAGCTGTGGTGACAGGGAGATATACAGCATCTGGTCACCTGACTGAGATGGGGATGGGGGCGGGGCGGGAGTGGGGGTGGGGGCTGCTCCTGTGGGATCTGAGTGATCCTGCCTCAGCCTCAGTGAGAGAGGGAGGGGGGGGGGGGGGGATTGGGTCGGTCAGTCATCCAACCCTTCTATCCATCACACTTGTCTACTGTTCATTTACATGCTGGAATCAGGGCAGGATAGAGTAGGGCTGAGAGGATGAGTGAGAGATTCCACCTCTTCCTAGTAGCACAGTCATCCCCATGTTTGTGTGAAGCACAGCCTTCTGGGAAACCTGGTCCCTGCAACAGAAGGATGCTGGGAAGATGTCTGGGTGATGGCGGAGTTGAGAAGAGGAGTATGTGGGAATGGAGAAGGAGTGATAGAGTGGGGGAAGGTGCTCCTCCCTGTGTGTGGGATGTGGCGTGTGTGCGTGCGTGCTCGTGTTGGCCTGTGGCGTTGATGCAGACAACAGGAGTGTTACATCTATTCAATATCCACCCATCCAGCCCAACACCTGCGCCATCTCTCTCAGCTCTTCACTCACAACAATGACACAGAACTTAAACAGCCTCTCTAGACCTTACATACCCTCATTGTTGTTATTTTCTATCCACATGGACCATAAAATTAGGAACCACTTTAGCTATTGAGAGGATCTCTTATCTTCTGTGTGTGAAAGGTGCAAGGCCTCTCATTGCATGTAAACTATTTTATATTAACCTGTTAATGTAGAGCCATACAAACCTTGTGATTAGAACAGCAGTTTATAAACAGTATTGTCTAGTCTAGTGGAATCGAAGACCTGTTATGTCATGAGGGTCCTCAGGTTGTTGCTGGGTGACAGACAGACAGGCAGACAGAGAGAGAGAGAGAGAGAGAGACAGGCAGGCAGGCAGGCAGGCAGGCAGGCAGACAGTGTTGTTGGCGTGTAGCAGAGGGAGGAAAGACAGGAAGAGAGGCTGTGTGTAATAGTCCTTCAGAGAAGATGTATGTTTCTTGTCTGTCTGGACTCACAGTGTCTGATCCCAGATCAGAAGTTGGCTCTGGCAGATCGTTCACTGTGTTGGGAGTCTGGAACACTGGGCCTTATAGGACACATGCATTATCTGTGGATGCACTGTCTTGCTCTCTGCCCATCCACAGACATCTGAGATTAGGGTGTTTACTCCCACCTGCCTGACTATAATGGGCATTATGGGCACTATTGAAGATAACTCAAGGTCAAAGGACTGTCAGTATAAAAAACGAGCTACGCTGAACCCTTGATTACCATACAATACCTGTAGGCAATACATTTATGACTGATTATAGTTGCCTGTTAAGACCCATAGGCTCTAATAAGTCAATGATTTATATTTTACCCTAGTGGTAGACATCCCGAAGCCATGGCTAATAATGATTTGTTGGACTGGTGTAGATCTGGATAATCATGCAAGACTTGGAGTAGAAGGCTAAACAATGATGAGGGGTAGGTGTATGTGCATGCGTGTTTGTGTGTCCATGTGTGTGACAGTGAGGGTGAGGTGGGGGCGTCATTATTGATGGGTAGACCTGAGAGGGTTGCTGCTGACGCTTATACCCACAGGAGGGAGGCTGTGTAGAGGGGAGCTTGATGAAGAGATGGATGGATGGATGGATGGCCAGACCAAATAGAGGAGAGGAGACAGTAAAGGAGAAGAGAGAGGACAGTAGAGGAGAGATGACAATAGAGAAGAGGAGAAGAGACAGTAGAGGAGAGGAGAGATGATAGTAGAGAATAAAGAGGACAGTAGAGGAGAGATGACAGTAAAGGAGAAGAGAGAGGAAAGTAGAGGAGAGATTACAGTAGAGAAGAGGAGAGGAGAGATGAAAGTAGAGGAAAGATGACAGTAGAGGAGGAGAGGGGAGAGGACAGTAGAGGAGAGGAGAGATGACAGTAGAGGAGAGGAGAGAGGACAGTAGAGGAGAGGAGAGATGACAGTACAGGAGAGATGACAGTAGAGGAGAGGAGAGGAGAGAGGGCGGTAGAGGGGAGATGACAGTAGAGGAGAAGGGAGAGGCCAGTAGAGGAGAGGAGAGATGACTGTAGAGGAAAGATGACAGTAGAGGAGAAGTGAGAGGACAGTAGAGGAGAGGAGAGAGGTCAGTAGAGGAGAGATGACAGTAGAGGAGAGAGGAGAGGACAGTAGAGGAGAGGACAGTAGAGGAGAGGACAGTAGAGGAGAGGACAGGAGAGGACAGTAGAGGAGAGGAGAGGAGAGGAGAGGAGAGGAGAGGAGAGGAGAGGAGAGGAGCGGAGAGGAGAGGGATGACAGTAGAGGAGAAGAGAGGAGAGATGACAGTAGAGGAGAATAAAGAGGACAGTAGAGGAGAGATGACAGTAAAGGAGAAGAGAGAGGACAGTAGAGGAGAGATGACAGTAGAGAAGAGGAGAGGAGAGATGAAAGTAGAGGAAAGATGACAGTAGAGGATGAGAGGGGAGAGGACAGTAGAGGAGAGGAGAGATGACAGCAGAGGAGAGATGACAGTAGAGGAGAGGAGAGAGGACAGGAGAGGAGAGATGACAGTACAGGAGAGATGACAGTAGAAGAGAGGAGAGGAGAGAGGACAGTAGAGGGGAGATGACAGTAGAGGAGAAGGGAGAGGACAGTAGAGGAGAGGAGAGATGACAGTAGAGGAGAGGAGAGGAGAGGAGAGGAGAGGAGAGGAGAGGAGAGGAGAGGAGAGGAGAGGAGAGGAGAGGAGAGGAGAGGAGAGGTGACTGTAGAGGAAAGATGACAGTAGAGGAGAGGTGAGAGGACAGTAGAGGAGAGGAGAGATGATGTAGAGGAGAGATGACAGTAGAGTAGAGGAGAGATGACTGTAGAGGATAGATGACAGTAGAGGAGAGGTGAGAGGACAGTAGAGGAGAGGAGAGATGACAGTAGAGGAGAGGAGAGAGGACAGTAGAGGAGAGATGACAGTAGAGGAGAGAGGAGAGGACAGTAGAGGAGAGGAGAGTAGAGGAGAGGAGAGGAGAGGAGAGGAGAGGAGAGGAGAGGAGAGGAGAGGAGAGGAGAGGAGAGGAGAGGAGAGGAGAGGAGAGGAGAGGAGAGGAGAGGAGAGGAGAGAAAAGCAGTAGAAGAGAGGAGAGAAGAGAAGAGAAGAGGAGAGAAGGGAGAGGTGGTCCACTGACTGTTTATGCATTGTGCTCAGACCCACTCCAGTACTCACTGAGCAGCAGTAACAAACTTCAACCAAATAAACATCTCATGACACCAGAATATCAAGGCCCAGTGTTTTAGCTCACAAAGGTCCACTCTCTGACTCAGGATGCAACACCTGGGATTGGATAAGGAGGTTGCACGACACCTGTGGTGAAGCTCCTTGTGGCAGAAGAAAGGAGTCTTTTCACCTCTCTTCCACCATGCAGCTCCATGTGTCTCACCCTCATTGACACCTCACACCTCCAGCCCTGACTAACCACATTAACGACATACTGTTTGCTCCTCATGTGACATAACTCAGTAGCTCCTGGCTATCACATAGACAACACATAGAACAAACTAGTGGTCAGTTTCTGTCTCTTAATATGAGTGAAATAAGAGATGAGATCAGAGTAAGAGCTGTGTGTACAGTATATTAGCTAGCGGTAGTCTATTCAAAAACATACAAAGTCCCAGCTAGCCTACCGGTTGGTTGTGGCCTGGGTGCTTGTCCAGTCAGTCACTGCTGTTTGTGTTGACTGTGTGTGCTGTACAGCGCTCTGTGCGGTGCTACCTCAGGACAGGACAGGATGGGGGTTGGTTGGTTGGTGTGTAACCCAACACATGGGGCTTATCTTACATCACTTCAGCCAACTCCTTACAAAAGCTCCAGAAGACCCAGCGCCTTGTCTCTGCCTGCAGCCTGCCAGCTGGCCACCCGAAATGTGATATTACATACAAATAGACCTCTCTTCGTCCATCTACTTAGGATAGTAATGCCGCGTTGTCACCCTGGTTCGATTCCAGGCTTTATCACAACCGGACGTGATTGGGATTCTCATAGGGCAGCGCACAATTGGCCCAGCATTGTCCGAGTTTGGCCGGTGTAGGCCGTCATTGTAAATAAGAATGTGTTCTTAACTGACTTGCCTAGTTAAATAAAGGTTCAATAAAAAATGAAATTGTCTTATAACACTTTGGGCTCTATTTTAACAAACCTAACACAATGGTCAATCTAAGTGCAGGCGGTAGCGCTTTAGGCTCAGGGATGTGTTAGAAATATTTTTTGCCATTATTGGCGCACTTGCTGTTGTTGGTGTGAAAGGGTTGGGTTTTGATGAATAAACAAGTTGTGGGTGTGTCGAAGCTTGGCCCCTCACTGGCCAATCAGAACGTGATCCTTGGCGAAATATGTGGTTGCTTCAAGTTGTGTATTTACAATCTTTTATGTATTGCCCTGAAATCAAGTCCAATGTTAGTCTGTTATAATTTGTTAAATGGCTTACAGAAATGAAATAAACAAAATGTAGACCTATCTTTGCTAAATGCGTTAACTTGAACCCATTTGCAGTCCCGTGTAGCTCAGATGGTATAGCATGGCTCTTGCAATGCCAGGGTTGTGGGTTCGATTCCCACGGTGTGAAAAAAGTATGAACATGTATGCACGAACATGTATGCACTAACTGTAAGTCGCTCTGGATAAGAACATCTTCTAAATGACTCAAATGTAAATAATTACATAGCTTTAATAGCATTCACGCTGGTATAGGGGTTAGGCCTACTGTAAATTGCATTATGGCTGAGCATGGACATTCCAAACACTGTCAATAAGCAAGATTCAATTCATTATTGAAAAGGCCTAAGAAGAGAATGAATAATTCTAATCAAATAATTCGATAAAAACTAAACAACAACTTGTTTAAAATAGGCTATGTCACACTTACAGGCACCACAATTTCTCCCTTTGGCCATATAATATTAAAACACATACTATGGAGGGTTTTACACACATCCAAACTTGGACAAAGATCCAATACAAAGAGAAAGGGAGAATGTCAACTCACCGTTGTACAGCTCCCAAATAGGCCTATATTTTATGAAGATAATCGGAACCATTTTACAGATCAGATAGCATTCACACATCTCCAGAAGCTGCATTGCAAGCGCCACAGACGTTGTCACCATAAAACCAGGAAGGGGAATCGTTCTAATAAGTTTGGTTGTAGGAGGTTCTCATCTATCGTTTCATGATGGGCACGGACACTTAGCCTACATCATGGAGTGGGTTTTACGCACGTCCAAAACGGGACCTGCGTGGCTGAAATAATGTGGGCCTTCCTATAATGCATAGATAGAAAGGGAATGTCAGCTCACTGTTTTACTCCTCTCAAACTTGATATTTTAATAAAGCTTTGGTGATCAAGAGGTCTTTATCGACAGTCTTGACTACTTCGCGATTGCATTGGGCAGACAAAAGAAAGCCTTCATTGAGAGGACGCTGTGCTTGGTTTTTACTCAAAATCAAATGAAATGGGAAATGTTTCTAAATGCAAATCATACAGGCACCAAAAACACATTAGACTACTCTTGTTCCATGCGAATATGGGCAGTGCGCGTCATGGCTGGATAAACTGCGTTTCCGCTGCCAAAATGTAAGCTATAACCAACTGCGTTTCCGCAACAAAAAAAAACAGTTTTTGGTTGGTCTTAAATATCCCTATCAGCGCTGCCTGAAATTAGCAAATTGAATCATGTTTTAAGGACACACATCAAATATTTCCACAACGCCCATCTGAGCGCAAGCGAGCTGATATAAGACAGTTAAATTGCTGAACCTGGAAGATGCCAGTGCGCCAGTTTTTACATGACGAAATGTCTAACTAACGTGCGTTTGACACTAGCGCCGCCTTAACAGCAGCCGAAAATAAAGCCCTTTGGTGCGGACAAACGCTTGGCAGTGGGCAATGCGCTCTGCCAGAGTGGAGGAGGGTAGTATTGGTGTATGCTTTGGTCAGAGTGTAGTAGTGTAGTGTCTTAAGAAGTGTGCCAGTGTTGTAGTGTAGTGTGTGGAGCTGTAGTGTTGCAGTGCTGTCAGGGCCACGGTCTGTGTACTGGATTAGCATGGAGGATCGAGAGCCATCTGGCCATTTTGCCTGAGAGAGGGGGGAGGAGGAACACTTACACATTGAAATATGTAAATATGTAATATCCTCTGTAGCTTCGTTGGTAGAACTTAGTATAGTGGTTTAGATTCCCAGGACCACCCGTAAGTAAAAATGTATGCACGCATGACTGTAAGTTGCTTTGGATATAAGCGTCCGCTAAATGGCATATATTCTTATTACTTGTCATTTCCTCAATGCTCACTTTCGGGGTGAGATTTTCAGTTTGAGCAGGGCTGCCTGAAAATAACTAATTGATCATCTGAAATGAGCGCTGTTATGAGACAGACTTCTCTAACAGATCAGTGGAGCCTGATACAGACAGACAGAGCAGAGCGGTCCCTGAAGCAGTCTGTCTGTGAATGATGCTCAAACTGAACTCTGATGATGATGGTTACTACGGGACGCTTCTAGGAAGCACTCTTCCTCTGGGCCTGTTGTTCGGAAGGAGCATATGTCTCTTGGCCTATAGTCAGACACCTGAACCCAGTTAGAACATATAGAAGAGTCACAGGTCTGGGTTCATGGTCTGTGAGCAGAGTAGACAAGAGTTTTGTCCACATCCCAAATAGCTAGGTCTGTTTTATCAATCAACACACACACTATGGGGGTTGGGGTTGCTATGGTGAAATGTATAGGCAACCCCACAATGCCATGTAGGTTCACAGTGTGCTAAGAACACTGCATAATCTGTAGAATCTTGTAGACTTTGTCCCTACATACTAACAACAGTAGCGGTGCGTAGGGTAAAATCACTGAGGAACCCAAGCCAGTAAAAAAAGCCATATTACAACCTATGTTGTAATAGGCTACATATTGAACTTCAATCGTATCAGGCCAGTGGCACAACATATTAATTTTTGGTTAGATCAGAATCACCGTCATAATCATTGGCCTGTACAGAGAATTAAGTCAAAACCACAAGTCCAAATCTCCATCTCCATCCATGGCTTAGGAAAGGGCCGATTTATCAAGATAGCTACTGCAGGACATCAACACAAGCAGACCAGAAACACATGTTTTTCTGAAAATGACGTTATGCAAAGGAAGTGATTTGATTGGTCTGAAGCCAAATCCAAACTGGCCTTCCTTGGGGGTGTTTTGCTGCACCAGCTCAGCTCAACACTGATTGGTTAATTATTTATTTTAAATGTATCAAGGGAGGCCAAATGCTTGCTGGCATCAATCAATCAAATGATACGGCGACATCATGTTATACTCTTTTGAGCCAGACAGCATCAGATACATGGGCTACACATATTGAGACAGAGGGACGCTTTTTCCCTCGCTCTGATGATTTGTCCGGTGAGATTCTGCCACTTGCGAATTGACAGAAAATTATGAAAACACAGAGAGATGAAAGATAAATTATTTTATGATTTGTGTTTATTTATTGGCCAAATATTTACTTGCTGATAGCTAATTTATCTCTTCTAGCATTGACTTTGCTGATAGATACTTAATTGAGGAAAATGTACTATGACTGAGATATGTGGTTGTCCCACCTAGCTATCTTAAGATGAATGTAATAACTGTAAGTCGCTCTGGATGAGAGCGTCCGCTAAATTACTCAAATGTAAAACAACTAATTGTATAAGTTTTTGGTTAATTTAGCATCAGAGAAGCGAGTGCAAGACTTCTAGATGGTCAGCTGGTTAGGGCCTTCGCTATGCCTTTAAGGGAAGACTTCATTGCACACATACTTACACACTCTCGCACACACACTACATACTCACACACTTTCGCACACACACTATCGTGCACAAACACAAACACACACACACACACACACACACACACACACACACACACACACACACACACACACACACACACACACACACACACACACCACATCCCACCTGCCACCTGTTCTTCGCTGCTGTTGAACTCTGTCTCATTGTGAACCTAACGGATGTCTAGCGGCTATAAGCTGAGCAGGCTCAGTATCCCAGCAGCACCTAGAGGAGGAGAGAACTCTGGGATGGAGGTGGAGCTTGTAGAGACAAAGGCTTACATGGTATATGAGTCAGAGGAACAGACAAATCAGAATCACATGGAGTCAATTATCTGTTTAATTTCAAGGAGAACTCCAGACAGCAAGAAATACGTTTCATCTAAGAGCTTACTTGTTTGTGTGAATTTCCCTCTAATATGACCTTATCTCTGCTGTCACTGCACAGTGTTCCTAATTAACTAGCATGATGCATGAGTGTCAATTACAGTTCAAAAATAAAACGATACCCTAATCAAAATTTAAATCAGCTATTATATGTCTGCCCTCAGTGGATCAGTGTGGACCTCAGAGTTTTGGAGATCTCTTCTTGCGACTGGTCCCTCGGTTGCCCATGTCTCTGTCAAAGAGAGCCCTTGTTGTCAGTTCAACCCAAGACGGTTTTCTCTCTGTCGGTTCAAGTAAACCAGATAAAATAATATTTCCATTCCTTCCATGACATCTGCAGAACAATTCTCAGAGGCTGCCTGGTTTCTGTGGTGACCTTGGAAGGGAAATCATGCGAGAGGTGAGGATTTGGGCTGTAAAGAGAGGATATATGCTGTGGTTTGGCCTGTGTGTGGTGGTCTGCTCTCTTCTGTGGGCCCTCCTCTGTGCTGTAAGGAGAGAACGTGGAGAGAAAAGGCTGTTGTTTTGACATTGCCGCTTATAATTTATAGGCTTTGAACTAATGTGTGAAGAGAGCCAACAACTACTGGTAAAACTAAAATAAAACATACTGCCTAATGGCAAATAAAGCAAGTAAATAGCTTGCAGCTCTCACATAACCAATACATGCTAAACCAGTTATAATTTTTAAAGATAAAGATACAAAAGTGGTAATTAGGAACACCAACGCAATAAATTATAATTTATAAAAAATTAACATTTATATAAATCAGAATTAAACAACAGTGGAATGGATCCTATAGCCTTTTTAGACTCAACAACCCTGGACCAATTATCAGCAGACATAAAATTATCACTCAAAACAGAGATCACCAGAAAAATGAATATTAGATACTGCTAAAACATTTGAACAGGGAAAAGCACCAGGAATGGATGGCTTTCCCGTATAAATACTGTATATTCAAAATTTTGGGACGAAGTAGCCCCCCTATTAACACAAATGACAACACACGACACTCAATTCAGTACTTCCTAGTTCCATGTATCAAATATATCTGGAGAGTCCCCTGCTGATTATAGACTCATCAGTTTAATAAATTGTGACAATAAATTAATTACAAAGCTTATAAACAATAGAATGGCAAAGTCTTACCAGACTTGATAAATGTCAATCAAACAGGGTTTATTAAAAATAGACACTTACAAACAAATGTTTCAGTTTATTACAATAGGCAAAATATCAAGATATAGATTCATCAATAATGTCTGTTGATGCCCGAAAAGGCGTTACACCATCTTGAATGGCCTTTTCTTTTCAAAACTTGGAATCTTTAAACTTTCCAGTCGAAATAATACATTTTATAAAAAACATTTATAATTGTCCTAAATCAAAAATATACACAAATTATACATTATCTGATTAAATCGCTTTAGAAAGGGGCACAAGACAGGGATGTCCCCTCTCCCCCCTCCTGTTTGCACTGGTAATTGAACCACTTGCAGAAGAATAAGACAAGACCGGTATCAGTATTTGTAAACATTAATAAAAACTAAACTTATTTGCAGATGATCTCCTGATATACCTGACCAATATTGAAAACTCAATGCCACCTTTGCTAAAAATATTTTCAGAATACCAAAAAATCTCAGGATATAAAATTAAAGTGGAAAAAAATGAAATAATAAGTGGACCACAAAATATATCAAATACTTAGGATGCTTAATAAGTGACAATAAAAAACAAATATATAAATACACACTTATTCCATTACTCAACAATATGAAAGCAGATCTAATTAAATTGAATAATATTCCCATAAATCTTACAGGTGGAATACAAAGTTTTTGTATTTATTTTCAGTAATACCAGTTACACCACTGAAGACATTCTTTAAAAAAGTATACTCGGTCATAACATACTTTATATGGGCAAATAAAACTCATAGAATAATAAGGAACGCTTTCTTCCTAAGTCTGAGGGTGGTTTTAACCTTCCAGACTTGGAATTGTATCATTTCGCTACCCAAGGATTTTACTTACGACAAATAGTTAAATGTACTAAAGAGGAAAAATGGGTACATATTGAAGATGCATACGCTCAACACAAAATCGTTTTACGTGTCTATTTTCAAAGTATAAAGCTAAGAACATGAACAACTTCATAGTTAAGAACACTATAACAATATCGAAGAAAATTTAACGGATTCCACAAGAACCAATATCACTCCCTAAAAACACAATGTTATGGGACAATCCTAGCTAGCTTTTCAGAATTCAACGATAAGTTGGACCATATGGAAAACTAAAGGCATTCTTGATACATGCGGGATATGTATAAGAAATAATGTGGGTCTGAATACAAATGTACATTTGTGATGTCTCCAAAAATGTTAAGAACTACTCAAGCACTTAGAAATTCTCCAGTCCTGCAGAGACATGCCCCACCAAAGTTACAGAACCTGGGTATGCCTCTTTAATGTCTCTCTCCACCCCACCCCTCAACAAGCCCTCCACCACCCAACCCCTCCCCACCCATCCCCTCCACCACCCGTCCCCTCCGCTCATGCTACATAGATCCATGAGCCTGAGCCAGATCTAGAGGCCCAGCCAGCCTGTCCTGCTCAGTGAGACTCCTCCAACTATCCCTCCCCCATCCCCATCACTGGGCCAGCATGTGCTCCAGATCACAATCCTCCTACAGCTCCTCCTATTTAGCCAGGCAAATTCAGCATTAATGTTTGATCAGCGCCAAACAGCAATGAAAATAGCTACTTTTCATGGATATATTAATAGTTAATGGAAGAGAAATGTGAAAACATCCTCAGTTATATCTCTGAGACTAGGTGGGCTATGCAGGCAGTAGGCAGTGGTGTGTGGGCTGACGCTGTGGGCTTTGTGACAAGTGTACATTCTTATTTCTGTCAAGACGTCATATTCTAATGTGGCAACCGTGATGCTAGCCCAGCCGAGCAAGAAGAAGAAGAAGAAGGTCAATTTAAGGCATGCTAGCATGTTAGGGTCATCAGCTCAACTCCTCACATCCCCGTTTCTACTTTTCTGGCTGTTTTCACAGCTTGTGGTCTTAAGAGGGCATCATGGTATCCTTGTAATTATTTTATTGTCACAATTTATTGAATAATCAAACAGCAGACATCTAAAACATGTATTGTGCTATTTATTAATCAATCCCAGAGAGAAGTCTCTTGATGAGAAGGATTCTGTATTCCCTACCCCACGGTTGAAATATTTCAGCATTACAAAAACCTTTTGTTATCTTGCCCTGTCATGTACATAGAAAAAAGACAGTTGTTTGTTGCTTGCCGCTGTTGTGTTTTTCTTTTAATGTTGGATGGGATCAGAGAAACAGGAGATGCTCCTTTTAGGGGCAGTGTATTAACACAGTACAGAGTACACTGCCTGCCTCCCTGCCTGTCAGTCGGCAGAGCGACTCTGTCCCTAAATAGGTCAGTGTTTTATGCTACAGTCAGTGAAGGATAAGAAATGTCTTGGCGCCCGTGAAACGTCCATCTTTAGGGGTCCCCGTGGAGACTGACCACTCGGCAGTCCTGGAGCCATCCATTAGTCAGGTGACTAGCAGGGGGCCACACCCATGTGGGAGGGAAAGGAAGGGAACTTCCTGCAGTCAACCTGCTGATGACATCATGCATGTACACCAGAGATATAGTTAACTAACAGTGCGCATGCTTTTACTTTCTATATTCGTCACAGGAGGTTGGTGGCACCTTAATTGGGGAGGACGGGCTCATGGTAATGGTTGGAAAGGAGTAGGTGGAATGGTATCCAATACATCAAACACATGGTTTCCATTCCATTTACTCCGTTCCAGCCATTATTATGAGCCGTCCTCCCCTCAGCAGCCTCCACTGATATACGTATCCTTTCACTTCTAGTGCATTGATTCTAGCTCCCAGTGCTGACAGTATAGTGTACTGTACGTTCCCTGATGAATAGATAGAGTGGCATCATTGAGTCTGCTTTATGTTACAGACCCCAATGCCTGAGGTTGTTAACAGAAATCATCATATTCATGAATATGCCATATGGCCTTCAAAGTGGTGTAGCCTTTATGATGTGTTCCTTGTAGAGTACCGTGAGTCAGAGGTGCCATTGATAAAGTCCTGTCGTCCTGTCTGTCTGTAGAGGAATGCTGGGAAGCATTCATAAGTGTTGTTTTAATGAGCTGCGTTCTGAAGGCTCTGAAGTTCCTCTGATTTGTTGATGCAACCATTGATTATTAATTCCACCTGCGTCTGGGTTTTGTATAATTTTATATACAGTGCCAGTCAAAAGTTTGGACACACCTACTAATTGAAGGGTTCTTTATTCTTACTATTTTCTACATTGTAGAATATAGTGAAGACTTTAAAACTATGAAATAACACATATGGAATCATATAGTAACCAACAAAGTGTTAAACAAATCAACATATATTTTATATTTGAGATTCTTCAAAGTAGCCACCCTTTGCCTTGATGACAGATTTGCACACTCTTGTAATACAGATCAGAGCCCATTATGTAATTCTGTTATCGTAATTCCGTTACTGTAATTCCATTACGGGGTGTAAATCCACTTCACTTTACTTAAGTTCATGTTTAATTTATTTGCACCAAAGAAAACAATTGATAAACAAAAATACAGATAAAAACAAATCAATCAAGTGTGTCGGTGTGGTAGGAAGTCCAAGGGCTGACATATACAATACATAAGTACAAAAATAAAAAGGTTTGTTTAAACAGATAACAAATCCTAATAATTATAAATGTAGCACAGTGCATGTCATAGCTGAAACCCCATTCTTTCTGCAGACATCTATGAATCTGCACACTTCTTCCACAAAATTAGTTTTTGTAAAATTTTCTGTGAAAATTGTTAAAAGTAGTCCTTGTGCATAGAGTTGTATGGGTTGTTAAGCTTTGAAGTCAATGGCTTTTGTTTGGCATACTTTTTTTTTTTTAACTGAGTCAAAGCGTAATTCCATTATCGTGGAATTACACTCATGTAAGGTTAGAGAAAATCAGTTGATATTTTCTGAACTAAGATACCAACTAGCATTTTTTGGGGGCTGGGAAATACAGTTCAATTCACTTCAAAGCTTAATTTCAGTATTTCAGCGTTACTCTAAACTATTCCCAGATGGTGTGCAGGATAACCAGACTGCAGGGCGGTAGACAGACCCTCCTGTAGTCTGTAAAAGTGAATCTAATGACTCGTGGGGAGGGTAACACAATCAAACAGAAGCCCTCATGTGCGTTCAGGCATATCCAGAAAAACTGCTTCAGATGGGGGTCATATAGCATTCCTCACCAATACCCAAACAAGTGCAGTAGGTAGCTTTGTGTTGACTGTTTCAGTCCAGGAACACAATGTTTCCATGCTGAGGACTGAGGATGTAATAAACTGACCAAAAACACCTACATGTAAGTTTCTAATCAACACACACACACACACCCACACACACACACACACACACACACAAACACACACACATTTGTTTTACTATTATTTGTGGGGACCGAACAATTGATTCCCAATCAAAATCCTATTTTCCCTAACCCTAAACCTAACCCTAACCCTTAACCAAACCCTAACCCTAATTCTAATTCTAACTCTAACCCCCACCAAATTATTTTTTGATTTGCTATCCTTGTGAGGTCTTCCTTGTGAGGACACAGATATTTAATGTCTCAAAGGCTCCTTCTACCTCTATATATGAGAGATTGCCCGTCGTCCGGGAGTAAATCCTGTGGTGCCTGGTGGTCTTTGTCCACTAATGTGGGTCTCCACTCTGAGAGGCTGTGTGCCGGGCCCTGATTCTGAGACTGTTGGACTGTACATCACATGATGAGCCTTAGGGCAAGGTTGTGAAAAGATCCTAAGATGGAGGATGGAGGGATTGAAAGAGGGGATGAGAGATATAAACATGTAGCCCAGCTCTCTCTCTCTCGCTCTCTCTCTCTCTCTCTCCCTCTCGCTCTTTATCCCGGTTGTGATTTCACAGTCGAACAAAGCCATTGGACATCAATAGCACAATTCCAGCACCAAACAGCTCATTAGCTTGCATCCTTCTAACAGCCTGAGAAAAAATGTGCTGTCATCTTGAAGGTTGCTCTTCATTTACTTTCACTTGCTTACATCGGATAGGGAATTACCTTTAATTTTACTCAATCTGTAGCTGTTTTCTCATCTTAATCTGTAGTGCACAGGGCTCAGGATGACAATTACTATACCGTTTTGAACCTAACCTTAACTTAAACAGATTTATCCTCTCCGAGTCTTTCAGATGACTTTCCCATCTTCATCTGAGTGCCCTCTCCACATTACCTAAATAGGCCAATGTTCCTGATTTAGTTGGAATCCCTAACTAGGGGGATTCTTTACTGCAAGCTGCAGGTCTGGCTCACTGTTCTGTATGCTGCTTCTATTCCTACAGGGCCCACTGTTTCCTATGCAGAGCATGCTCCTGTCAATCTCATTATATTACCCTGGTCCTGGTGCTCCAGGAAAGGGCTCCCTAAAGCCTGCAGCTGGAATAATAATGGAACAGAGCAGCAGAGAAAAAGAAAACCTCTGCTTCATATTATATTACTGCCCTAACCTGTTAGCTCGTTACTGGGCCCTGCCCTAACCTGGTCCCTACTCTAACTGGACCCTACCTTAACTGCAGCCGAGCAGCCATGCCTTGAACACACACTGACATTTAGGACAGAGATACCTGAGAGAATGTTGTGTGAAATGTAGCATACACCATAGTGTAATGGAACACAATGTAACAGACACCGTAATAGTGAGCTGTGTTCCTGAAACATGTCGTGTCATAAACATTGATTGATTTGAATGTCAGTGTTTCTATAACTGGGAGTGTCTGTCTGAAACTGAGGCTTGGCCAAATCTCGGATTATCATGTTACACAGGCAGAATACTATAAATAGGCTACAAACTACAGCACAAACTACAGTACGAACTGCAGTACAAACTACAGTACAAACTGCAGTACAAACTGTTACACAGGCAGAATACTATAAATAGGCTCCAAACTACAGTAGAAACTACAGTACAAACTGCAGTGCAAACTACAGTACAAACTGCAGTGCAAACTGCAGTACAAACTGCAGTACAAACTGCAGTACAAACTACACAACAAACTGCAGTACAAACTACAGTACAAACTGCAGTACAAACTGCAGTACAAACTACAGTACAAACGGCAGTACAAACTGCAGTACAATCTACAGTACAAACTGCAGTAGTCCATGATGTTACATGATAATATTTGTCAATCAGGGATGCAAGAGTTTCACTATGCTGAGGACTAGATGGTCTGTTTACAGATGCTGCCAGATGAAGTCACATGTGAACTGGTGGGTTTGCAGTATCTCATCCTATATGAATGGAAGTCGATGGGCTGCCGTCTCTATACTGTACGCTTTCTTGTCAGTTTCTCTCCGTCATTTTGACAGACAACGATTGAAACAACATCTCAGCGAAGATGTTTCATCTACTTAGTTCAGAGCTTCTGTTTAATGTAGTGATTTAGATTAAAACATTTGAAAATGTAATGTATCATTTTCTATCTAGATGTTTTCCAGTCTGTGAGTCTTGTGATTTTTTTGGGGCACACGGCAGATATAAAACATTACACAGAGTAGTTCCTGAATACAGAGGCCTTCCTTCAAGAAAAAGATTAGGAACCAGAGAGTAAAACTATGACAGGAAATTGTAGGTTTAAGTAGAGACAGATTATGGGATATTGTGCCCCCCTGGAGCACAGAGAGAACCCTTCTTGTGACCCATGGAGATTTAAACACGGAGGCTGGAGGCTGCTCATGCCTCTACTGACAGCAAACATTACACAGTGAGGGGAAGAGAGACAGCCATTCAAAGGCTTTACCTTGTGGCGTTATGTTAAACTCCTGATGAAGTCTAAGGCAACTCATGTGTGTTACAGCATTTGTACTCACATTCAAAACCATTACAACATTCCTCACATTTCTTGATTCAGTTATTGAGATGGAAAATATGTCCCTAAATGGGGGCTGGATGTTGATGTGTTGAAAGCCTGCAGTGTGCAGAGTGAGTGGTGGACTTTAGTATATTTTGATATCTCAGGGAAGAGCCTGTAGGCACGTCTCTCTTCTCATTTTCCACTGTGATCCTAAGAATCTCTTTATTTTCTATCATGCTAAACGTCCCTCTGTGTTGTTTTTCTTTCTTCCTAGGAGATTGTGAGTGTTACTAAAGATGTCCGTTAGAGTCGATATTGAAGAGAAACCGCCAGCCCCTCCCTTGAGAATGAACAGTAGTTCCCGAGACTCTACATCAGTGAATCACGGCTCCAAACCTCTCCCAATGGCTCCTGAAGAGAAGCACAAGAAGGTCCGCCTGCGCTCCATCTTCCCTGGGGGAGACAAGAGTGAGCAGTCAGCTGCACACCACACTTTACTGTAGAATTAGAGTCCTGCATAAGCTTGTCCTGACCTCATGACCTAAACAGGAAACACAAGGCCTGGAGTTGTTTTGGGTTTCCAGGAAAACTGTGTGCCCTAGACATCACCGCTGGCTCACGAGGTCCAGTGACAACAAGGAACCCATTGATCAGTGATAGAGTAACATCACAGCTTTATGACGGTTTGGAGCCCCCTCTAAGTTATGCAATTTGAGATATGGGTATTATATTTAGCTCCGCCCTTGGCAAAGAGTGAAACAATCTGAGTTATATAAAAGTTGCTAGAGCCATATAATCCGTGTAAAAACAGTTCTTGTTC
Source organism: Thymallus thymallus (assembly GCA_023634145.1). NCBI lineage: Eukaryota > Metazoa > Chordata > Actinopteri > Salmoniformes > Salmonidae > Thymallus > Thymallus thymallus. Next base: position 9,350,686 of record CM042404.1, read on the forward strand.
TAGAAATATTATTAATCTCTGCTCAGGAATAATACGACACTGATTTGAAAATGTATCTCTTTAAAATCTCAGTATACTATCTATTAGAAATAGATCTGAATGTTATTTTTGATTTCCCCCATGCAGCAAACAAGAAGAAGGAGAAGGAGCGTCCTGAGATCTCCCTGCCCTCAGACTTTGAGCACACCATCCATGTTGGCTTTGACGCTGTTACAGGGGAGTTCACTGTAAGTGCACCCTTGACAGATCTACATTCCAGTGAATATATTTAAAGGTGTACTGTGAAGGTTTTGAGTATACCCCTAAATGGCCCATATTAACACTACATGTTAAATATAACCAAGACATGAAAAGGTGTGCCGTGGTAGCTATGAGTTCACAGAGTGGATCTGATCTCTGACCTATGACTTGTGACCTCTGTCCCCCAGGGCATCCCAGAGCAGTGGGCGCGGCTCCTTCAGACCTCCAACATCACCAAGCTGGAACAGAAGAAGAACCCTCAGGCCGTGCTGGACGTGCTCAAGTTCTACGACTCCAAAGAAACGGTCAACAACCAGAAATACATGAGCTTCACCTCCGGTGGTAAGAACAAACAAACACACAACGCCCAGACGCTGCTGTCTGGGTTTCAGATCATCTCTCTGCCTTACATTTCTGTATAATTGAAATATGCTGCTGTGGCGAGCAAAGCTTTGAATATTTATTGAAGAGTCTACAGTACATGCGGTAAGATCTACTCTGTGACCTCATAGCTACCATTGAACACTTTTTCATGTCTTGGTTATATTTAACTGTCAGTGTGTTGTTACTGTAAGATAATGGGACGTCTGGCAATTATTTATTTTCTCTTTCAGACAAATCAGCACATGGATACATAGCAGCCAACACTCTGGTAAGTGCTACTTCATTTCAAACATCTTCCTTTCCTCTTAACAACTAATTAGCATTTATTGAAAGAGAAGCAAATATGACTGTATAGTCTGTGTAGTGCTCTCTTGTCAGCTGTAGTGTGCTCTGGAGTTTTTGAAAGCACTGTAAGCCAGACTGCGTGTTCTCGCTGAGTCCATTAACATTATCATGACCTCTCATGACTGTCTCAGAGTCTAAGTGTCCCTTTTGGAAATCAGCCAAATGAATGTCTCTGGGCTGTGTCGCTGTCAGAGTAATGTTTCATCGGTGGACTGAGAGAGAAGACTCTCAGAGGTCGTGTGCACTCACCTGCATTCAGTCTTTCTGTCTGTTGGTACTTTAGCTCTGGCTTGGGTGTAAAGAGTCGGCGCACGGAGGCCTTTTCTCTATTGTGGTTTTGTTATGTCTGGAGAAGGATGGTTTTCCAAGGAGCTGGTTCAGAGCCAGGCAGTAGGTACCACACCTCTCCATAAGGAGCTGGTTCAGAGCCAGGCAGTAGGTACCACATCTCTCAATAAGGAGCTGGTTCAGAGCCAGGCAGTAGGTACCACACCTTTCCATAAGGAGCTGGTTCAGAGCCAGGCAGTAGGTACCACACCTCTCAATAAGGACCTGGTTCAGAGCTAGGCAGTAGGTACCACACCTCTCAATAAGGAGCTGGTTCAGAACCAGGCAGTAGGTACCACACCTCTCAATAAGAGGCTGGTTCAGAACCAGGCAGTAGGTACCACACCTCCCTATAAGGAGCTGGTTCAGAGCCAGGCAGTAGGTACCACACCTCTCAATAAGGAGCTGGTTCAGTGCCAGGCAGTAGGTACCACACCTTTCAATAAGGAGCTGGTTCAGAGCCAGGCAGTAGGTACCACACCTCTCAATAAGGAGATGGTTTAGAGCCAGGCAGTAGGTACCACACCTCTCAATAAGGAGCTGGTTCAGAGCCAGGCAGTAGGTACCACACCTCTCAATCGGTCGGCACTCTGATAAACTGTATGTATCAAATCAAAGTTTATTTGTTGCGTGAACGGGATACAACAGGTCTTACAAGCTCTTTCTCAACAATGCAGTGTTCAAATACTAGGTCATATATCAGAAGATAAAAAGGAATTTATAACAAATCTAAGAATAAAAACTCACAAGGAGTTCTGTTCTGGCACTAATATCACGCTAGTGATCACCTTGCCATCTCTAAGTCAGAAGCTAGGTCTGGTCATCAGCTGAACATAATTTGTGTCTCTTGCACCCATGAAAATCTCTCCTCAGTTGATATGTGAGGATCTATTAATCTGTAGTTAGATACTGATAGAAATAAATCCACATCCCTCAGTAGTGGTCCTCTGTCCTCTACTCTCCCCCATCCCTTAGTAGTGGTCCCCTGTCCTCTTCTCTCCCACATCCCTCAGTAGTGGTCCTCTGTCCTCTACTCTCCCCCATCCCTCAGTAGTGGTCCTCTGTCCTCTACTCTCCCACATCCCTCAGTAGTGGTCCTCTGTCCTATACTCTCCCACATCCCTCAGTAGTGGTCCTCTGTCCTCCCCCATCCCTCAGTAGTGGTCCCCTGTCCTCTACTCTCCGCCATCCCTCAGTAGTGGTCCCCTGTCCTCTACTCTCCCCCATCCCTCAGTAGTGGTCCCCTGTCCTCCCCCCATCCCTCAGTAGTGGTCCCCTGTCCTCCCCCATCCCTCAGTAGTGGTCCCCTGTCCTCCCCCCATCCCTCAGTAGTGGTCCCCTGTCCTCTACTCTCCCCCATCCCTCAGTAGTGGTCCTCTGTCCTCTACTCTCCCCCATCCCTCAGTAGTGGTCCCCTGTCCTCCCCCCATCCCTCAGTAGTGGTCCCCTGTCCTCCCCCATCCCTCAGTAGTGGTCCCCTGTCCTCCCCCCATCCCTCAGTAGTGGTCCTCTGTCCTCTACTCTCCCCCATCCCTCAGTAGTGGTCCTCTGTCCTCTACTCTCCCCCATCCCTCAGTAGTGGTCCCCTGTCCTCTACTCTCCCCCATCCCTCAGTAGTGGTCCCCTGTCCTGTACTCTCCCCCATCCCTTAGTAGTGGTCCCCTGTCCTCTACTCTCCCCCATCCCTTAGTAGTGGTCCCCTGTCCTCCATGCATCCCTCAGTAGGGGTCCCCTGTCCTCCCCCATTCCTCAGTAGTGGTCCCCTGTCCTCCATCCATCCCTCAGTAGTGGTCCCCTGTCCTCCCCCATCCCTCAGTAGTGGTCCCCTGTCCTCCATCCATCCCTCAGTAGTGGTCCCCTGTCCTCCCCCATCCCTCAGTAGTGGTCCCCTGTCCTCCATCCATCCCTCAGTAGTGGTCCCCTGTCCTCCACCATCCCTCAGTAGTGGTCCCCTGTCCTCCCCCCATCCCTCAGTAGTGGTCCTCTGTCCTCTACTCTCCCCCATCCCTCAGTAGTGGTCCCCTGTCCTCCCCCCATCCCTCAGTAGTGGTCCTCTGTCCTCCCCCCATCCCTCAGTAGTGGTCCCCTGTCCTCCCCCCATCCCTCAGTAGTGGTCCCCTGTCCTCCATCCATCCCTCAGTAGTGGTCCTCTGTCCTCCCCCCATCCCTCAGTAGTGGTCCTCTGTCCTCCCCCCATCCCTCAGTAGTGGTCCTCTGTCCTCCACCATCCCTCAGTAGTGGTCCTCTGTCCTCTGTCCTCCCCCCATCCCTCAGTAGTGGTCCCCTGTCCTCCCCCCATCCCTCAGTAGTGGTCCCCTGTCCTCCACCATCCCTCAGTAGTGGTCCTCTGTCCTCCCCCCATCCCTCAGTAGTGGTCCTCTGTCCTCCCCCCATCCCTCAGTAGTGGTCCTCTGTCCTCTGTCCTCCCCGCATCCCTCAGTAGTGGTCCCCTGTCCTCCCCCCATCCCTCAGTAGTGGTCCCCTGTCCTCCATCCATTCCTCAGTAGTGGTCCCCTGTCCTCCCCCCATCCCTCTGTAGTGGTCCTCTGTCCTCCCCCCATCCCTCAGTAGTGGTCCTCTGTCCTCCCCCCATCCCTCAGTAGTGGTCCTCTGTCCTCCACCATCCCTCAGTAGTGGTCCTCTGTCCTCTGTCCTCCCACCATCCCTCAGTAGTGGTCCTCTGTCCTCTCTCCTCCCCCCATCCCTCAGTAGTGGTCCCCTGTCCTCCCCCCATCCCTCAGTAGTGGTCCCCTGTCCTCCCCCCATCCCTCAGTAGTGGTCCTCTGTCCTCCACCATCCCTCAGTAGTGGTCCTCTGTCCTCTGTCCTCCCCCCATCCCTCAGTAGTGGTCCCCTGTCCTCCATCCATCCCTCAGTAGTGGTCCCCTGTCCTCTACTCTCCCCATCCCTCTGTTGTCCATTGCTCTGTAATGCTGTGTGGGTCTGTGTTCAGTAAATCCTCCCATTTTCAACCTTCACATTCAGAACCGACTGCTGTCGTCTGGGCCTCCTGTCAGCCTTAGAACCTGCAGCGCATTATATGACAAGGTAACTCCTCCATATTACTTTCCGCATACCGCTACATTGGCTGAACACTAAATTGAACCATTTTGAACTCCTAATGTTGTTGATGCTAGATTTGCCCAGATACGCAGGCTCTATTGGATAGAAATGAGCATGACCTACCAAGAAACATTACTTACCATCCGCCAAATGTTTGATTAGATCTGTAATGGATGCTTCTCTATTTCACCACTTGTCATAAGCATTTAATTAAACAATTTCAAATGGCTCATCCTTCAACTTTCAGGGCAGGGGCACATGCCTAAGAGTGCTATTATGATCGTCAAAATGCTGCACATCTGAACACGTGTTCTTCACTCCCCTCCCCACATAGCCAATATGGGCCTGCTTTAATAGTCCATCAGCGGTTTAGAGCTGACCGCAAAGCCCGGTAGAAACCTGCTAGCTAGCGCTGCTTATCATCAGCCTCTCATCTCCGCTGCCTTCTTCGGCTCTGTCTGTGCTGTGAATCTGGGTCTGTCTTCAGAACACTGACCCTTATTATCCCTGATGGTGGCGCTTAAACCAAATCAACTTCCACTGCTAAGCGAAGGGCTGCTGGCTTGGCACCAATAGCCCGCGGATAATCACCACTACTGCTATGCTGTGCTGCTTTGGCTATTCTTTGCCGTCCTACATTGCATGCTTAGGCTAGGGATGGATGAAATCTATCCCACTGTGCAGAACAGTCCAAGTGGTCACCCAGACGATGGTGTTTATGATGGAGTACAGGAGAGAGTGATTGCCTTTGCATGGCACTCTGATCCACCATCAGTATAGGTATGTGACCTACTGTATTGTAAGACTGTTTTTAGTAGCTATGGTTCGAACCAGGGTCTGTAGTGACGCCTCTAGCACTGAGATGCAGTGCCTTAGACCGCTGCGCCACTCGCCACTCGGGAGCGTCTCAGAGTAGGAGTGCTGATCCAGGGTCAGTTTTGCCTTTTAGATAATAATAAATCATATTATATGGACAGATACTACGTAGATTTGTGGATAAGGGCCAAGGTTTAATCAAGCTGATCATGTTGAATACCTACATTACTGATTACACTGTTGAATGAAATAAATATGTCTGTTTTACCATATCTTATTTCACAGCTGAGAACCCTTTTGTAATTGTATGGTCTCAGGAAGTATTTATTGTAAGCATGGACATGCTTCATTTCATGGAACATTAGGAGACTCTGGACTAACCATTGACAATAATGCAGGTGAAACAGCTGTCCCAGCGTTTCAGATTGTCACAGTCCAACGTACTACAGACCTCCTCACTGACACCTTGTTTTACCCCTCAGGGTGCAAAGACATCGACAGAGCCCCCTATAGCGCCCCCTGTGTCAGAGGAGGAGGAGGAAGAAGAGGAGGAGGAAGAAGAGGAGGAGGATGATGATGATGAGGATGAGCTACCACCCGTCATCGCACCTCGACCTGAGCACACTAAATCTGTGAGTCACTCTGAGGTTATGACATGAGCACACTAAATCTGTGAGTCACTCTGAGGTTATGACATGAGCACACTAAATCTGTGAGTCACTCTGAGGTTATGAACAATGACTTCACACAATGTTACAGATCTAAGACTTAGGAAGACTTACAGTCTAATCACCTCAACAACTCAACTCAGTACAGAGTCCTGCCCCTCTCTGACTGGGTCCTGCCCCTCTCTGACTGGGTCCTGCCCCTCTCTGACTGGGTCCTGCCCCTCTTTGACTGGGTCCTGCTACTCTCTGACTGGGTCCTGCCCCTCTCTGACTGGGTCCTGCCCCTCTCTGACTGGGTTCTGCCCCTCTCTGACTGGGTCCTGCTACTCTCTGACTGGGTCCTGCTACTCTCTGACTGGGTCCTGCCCCTCTCTGACTGGATCCTGCCCCTCTCTGACTGGGTCCTGCTACTCTCTGACTGGGTCCTGCTACTCTCTGACTGTGACTGTGTCCTGCTCCTCTCTGACTGTGACTGTCCCGCTCCACTCTGACTGGGTCCTGCTCCACTCTGACTGTGACCTGCTACTCTGTGACTGTCCTGCTCAACTCTGACTGTGACTGTGCCCTGCTCCTCTGACTGTCCTGCCCCTCTCTGACTGTCCTGCCCCTCTCTGACTGTCCTGCTCTTCTCTGACTGTGACCTGCTCCACTCTGACTGTGTCCTGCTTCTCTGTGACTGTGTCCTGCTCCTCTCTGACTGTGACTGTGTGCCGCTCCTCTCTGACTGTGACTGTCCTGCTCCACTCTGACTGTGTCCTGCTCCTTTCTGACTGTGACTGGGTCCTGCTCCACTCTGACTGTGACCTGCTACTCTGTGACTGTCTTGCTCCTCTCTGACTGTGATTGTGCCGTCTCCTCTGACTGTCCTGCCCCTCTCTGACTGGGTCCTGCTCCTCTCTGACTGTGTCCTGGTCCTCTCTGACTGGGTCCTGCTCCTCTCTGACTGTCCTGCTCCTCTCTGACTGTGACTGTGTTGCTCTTCTCTGACTGTGTCCTCCTCCTCTCTGACTGTGACTGTGTCCTGCGCCTCTCCTGACAGATCTACACCCGCTCTGTCATCGAGCCATTGGCGCCTCCCGCCCCTGCGAAGGAGGTCACAACCCCGCCGGAGTCCCAGGTCCAGCCGGAGAACACGTCCAGCACTCTGTACCGCCACACCGATCGGCAGAGGAAGAAGTCCAAGATGACGGACGAGGAGATTCTAGAGCGACTGAGTATGTTATCTCTCTGTGGACCTATGGAGCATGGAGAGTCCCTTAGAGATTGTGCTGTGACTGTACTGTGATGTGTCCAGACCTTTCAGCTCTAAACCCGTCCTGCAGTGATTAGAGCGGGCTGCTCAGTAAGCCACAGATTACAGCCTTAGGACAGCCAAGTGTCCCTCTATAGTCAGAGTACTGCTCTCTCTCTGCATTGTCTGCATGTGCCCCTGTCCAAAACATCAGCAGTGCTCTACTGTGCAGGCCAACCTCCCAGCATGCAGCAGTGTATTTGGCTTCAGTACGAGACCCCACAGCGGGCCACATCCCTGAATGGCGTGGGCAGAGGAGCGTGTGTGTAATGCAGGGTTGCCCTCTGTGTGTGTGTGTGTGTGTGTGTGTGTGTGTGTGTGTGTGTGTGTGTGTGTGTGTGTGTGTGTGTGTGTGTGTGTGTGTGTGTGTGTGTGTGTGTGTGTGTGTGTGTGAATGCATCATCCTGACCTAGAGACACTCTCCACTAATCACCTCTCTCTGTCCTCCCAGGGAGCATTGTGAGTGTGGGGGACCCCAAAAAGAAGTACACACGCTTTGAGAAAATAGGACAAGGGTAAGTCCACTTTCAATCCAAATCCACTAGCTACTTACTGCCCCTTATTGTAACAAAGTAGTCTTTGGTAGTCAGCCCAGCTGAGAGAAAGAAAGGCAACACCTCACTCAGGAGTTACCAGAGACAGAGTGGAGAAAAGAAAGAGGTTGAAGGGTCTGAGAGAGAAGTAGAGAGGAACTGTATTCAGGCATGGCTGAGGGCCAGATGAGCTCAGCCTGCTCTCTCTCTCTCTCTCTCTCTCTGGGAGAGCTGGAGTCTGGGGTGAGCTTAGCCCTGACATCACCACTGCCTCCACCTCAGACCTGAACACAACAGCAGCAGCAGCCAGCTCCCTCCAGCACTGCAGAGACACTCCGTCTGTCTCTTTAGCCTCGTCTAACATACCACCAAGGGCTCCCATGATCAATGTGGGTGATAACGACAGACAATCTACACACACTGTCTATAAATTAAAACAGCTGTGAACAAGGATATGAACACAAACCTATTGTGGTAAACCCACAGGGAAATGTTACCTGAGAATGTGAGCAGATAACAAATCCTGAGCTCAGTAGCCTTAGCCGACCACACACTCCATTAACTTTGGAGATCACATGAGAAGCTTCCTGATGAGTCAATGATCAGTGTGGATTGGTTCCACAGCTACCTAACAGAGTGTTACCTGGCTGGCTGCAGAGCATCAGTGGCTGGGTCGGGATACAATGCAGGAACACTCGTTCATTATTTATACACACTCACAATACAATTCACTGGTGTAGCCTGGTGGTCTCAGGGAAGGAGGGAGGGAGGGAGGGAGGGAGGGAGGGAGGGAGGGAGGGAGGGAGGGAAAATAGAGAGAGGGCAAGGAGATCAGAATGAGGGAGAGACGTCAGAGAGAGATGTGTGGCTTGACTCAATCTCTGGAGTGTGACTTGTAAAATGAGTCTTCCACTTCATTTTGTATAAGGTCAATCTGTGAGACCTCATTATCGAAATAAAGCCATTCTGCTGCAGCAAAACAGACTGTAGTCAAAAAGACTTCTGGGGTGTTATGAGACTGGGAAGGTTTAGTGATGGATACAGGGAAGGCATGGGTTAGACTGCCATGGTGCACTAGTCAAGTTAATGCAGTGGAAACTAGGCTAAAGTTCATGGTGTGGAACCAAACAGTAAACTAGACTCCTGGCAGGGGACTCTGTCTGTTCCTGGTTACAGCCTTCACCATGGGACTGAGGTATATTCCTGGTTACAGCATTCTCCATGGGACTGTGTTATATTCCCTTGGAGCTGATACAGAAATGGAAGCACCATAAAAACAAAGGTATAAACCTGACACCGCCCCAGGCTGTACCCAGGGATGTGCCTGTGGTGTCTTGCCCTAGGGCTGAGTGCAAGGTGGTGGGATACAGCAGCATGGTGTACAATGTCAGGGTAGAGAGAGGGACATCTTGGGACAGAGGTGCAGGTTACTGTACTTTGTAGTCATTTAGCAGATGCTCTAACCACAGAGTGGTGAGCACCCCACACACACTCCAAATGTATCTTAGTCACACTGCGCATGCATAGCACAATGGGCTCTTGACATTCTCCACATATGCAAGTGGTATAATATGCACACTATATACTGTAGGGTCTTAACCCATTATATAGTGTAGGGCCTTAACCCATGCAAGAAATTCATAGATATCAGAGAGGAAAGGTAATCTTATTGGCAGGTTAATTACACCTATTAGTTATTACTGACCCAGAGACACTAGTGTTGCCTTTTCCAACGGCTAATTGTCAATGCTGCCCTCTGGTGGCCAAATTAATTGTACTTGATCATTTATGAAAGGAAGCCATTGAACTGCTTGCATTCAAATACATTCTGTAATTGGGAAAGGAAAGGTAAAGCAGGGATACTAGTCAGTTGTACAACTGAATGCATTCAACTGAAATGTGTCTTCTGCATTTAACCCAACCCCTCTGTTTCTTTGAAGAAGATTCTTGTGTTAATAAAAAAATTGGCAAATGTCCTCCAGGCTCTTGAGAGTTGCAAAACTCTAATATTATGGATATAGGTCCCGTAGAGGGACATGTTCTGGAAGGAGCAAACAAGAAAGGCATTTCACTTTACGCGACAATAAAAACGAGATACTTGAAACTTTGAGAGCTTGGGTGATCCATTCTAACTTCTTGCACGAGGACTTGTTTCTATGTGGAACTAATGCGTTGTTCTCTTGTTTCCTCAGGGCATCTGGCACTGTGTACACAGCTATTGACATTGCTACTGGCCAGGAGGTAAACTAACTTGACTACCACAGTCGCTTCAGAAAATCCCCCACATTTTACGCGTCTATCTGTCAGCCTGACGATTAGCCTTCTCTTCTGGCACATTAACTGTGTAATCTGTCAGAAGAGCACTGAAGACTCCATGTAGTGTCCTGTTTGTGGTTGTTCCTCTCTCAGGTGGCCATCAAGCAGATGAACCTCCAACAGCAGCCTAAGAAGGAGCTCATCATCAATGAGATCCTGGTGATGAGGGAAAACAAAAACCCCAACATAGTCAACTACCTGGACAGGTGAGCCTCACACAAATACTGTGGTTACTGATGGGGAGAACCACAAGTATAGCAGCTACTGTAAATATGACCATACTGAATCTCTCTGTCCTCCTCTGTCAGTAGTTACCTGGTAGGGACTAGTATACTTCCTCTCTCTCCTCTGTCTGTAGTTACATGGTAGGGACTAGTATACTTCCTCTCTCTCCTCTGTCTGTAGTTACATGGTAGGGACTAGTATACTTCCTCTCTCTCCTCTGTCTGTAGTTACATGGTAGGGACTAGTATACTTCCTCTCTCTCCTCTGTCTGTAGTTACCTGGTAGGGACTAGTATACTTCCTCTCTCTCCTCTGTCTGTAGTTACCTGGTAGGGGATGAACTATGGGTGGTGATGGAGTACCTGGCTGGAGGTTCACTGACTGATGTGGTGACTGAGACCTGCATGGATGAGGGCCAGATCGCTGCAGTCTGCAGAGAGGTAAGAAAGGGGAACGTGTCTTCTGGAGGAACGTGTCTTCTGCAGTTGTTGTTGGGGGTTAACTGCCGGCTTGATTCAAACCAGCGTCCTCTCGGTTACTGGCCCAACACTCTTAAACGCTAAACTACCTGCCGACCTCTTACCAGTTACCATGCCTCAGTGACAGTCCTCTACTGTCAACCCCTTACCAGTTACCATGCCTCAGTGGCAGTCCTCTACTGTCAACCCCTTACCAGTTACCATGCCTCAGTGGCAGTCCTCTACTGTCAACCCCTTACCAGTTACCATGCCTCAGTGACAGTCCTCTACTGTCAACCCCTTACCAGTTTCCATGCCTCAGTGACAGTCCTCTACTGTCAACCCCTTACCAGTTAACATGCCTCAGTGACAGTCCTCTACTGTCAACCCCTTACCAGTTAACATGCCTCAGTGACAGTCCTCTACTGTCAACACCTTACCAGTTACCACTAGGGTTGAATATTTTCCCAGTATTTTACAAATGTTCCTTCCCGAGAATAAATAATTCAAGTGTCATTCAAAAGCAAATAAATACGACTATGTCTGGATTTGATTAGAGCTTTGATTGAAAATGCAAGCCTAATGCTGCCTGAGCCTGATGAGCCATACATGAAATACATGAAATACATTTTATGAGCCCTACATTAGACGTTTTATGAGCCCAAGCCGAAAAAATCCCAAATGATTGTGCAGCCTATATATAGGCTACTGCACATTATGCCAGACAGAAAAACATAAAAGCCCATAGACGTAGATAGCTGTATGCTCTCTTAGGAAATAAATGAACCTAGCCCCAGTAGGCTAATATTTTTGAGTGGAGACTGTATTATTGAACTGTATTGTACAATAAGAGATGTGTAAATTAGACACGCAAAACTACCAGTTACCAACCCTCAGTGACAGACCTATACTGTCAACTACTTACCAGTAGTTGCTGACTCTACTCTGACCACTCTGATCGCTGTCAGCCACTGTAACCTCTGCCTTCTCCACTGTAACCTCTGCCTTTTCCACTGTAACCTTTTCCTTCTCCACTGTAACTTCTGCCTCCTCCAATGTAACCTCTGCCCTCTCCACTGTTCATATTTAATAAGACATGTTTCAGAGATCAAGGCAGTTGGGGTTATTCTGGAGGTCTTAATTGGGAGAAATGTGTCCAGGTGTTTCCTCTGATCCAGAGGTGTGTCTGTGTCTCTCTACAGTGTCTGCAGGCTCTGGACTTCCTGCACTCCAACCAGGTGATCCACAGAGACATCAAGAGTGACAACATTCTGCTGGGCATGGACGGCTCGGTCAAGCTCAGTAAGTCACCTCACCAGTAGGGGACAGGCAGGGACCAGGGTGGAATGATGCAGTCAATGGTATGTTTGTGGAGAGAGTCATGTAGAAAGGGGTGGGGTTCAGGGAGAGAGTCCTGTGGAGTTGAAGCAATGTCTGACATGTTTCTCTCTCCCTGCAGCCGACTTTGGGTTCTGTGCTCAGATCACCCCAGAGCAGAACAAGCGAAGCACCATGGTGGGCACGCCCTATTGGATGGCACCCGAGGTGGTGACCCGTAAGGCCTACGGGCCCAAGGTGGACATCTGGTCACTGGGTATCATGGCTATAGAGATGGTGGAGGGAGAACCTCCCTACCTTAATGAGAACCCTCTCAGGGTAAGACAGAAACACACCATCTACAGTACACACACATCCAGGGATATACTGGAGCTATTTGATCAGTAACTGCCAGTAACTGATTGGCCCTCTCTCCCATTCCCAGTAACTGATTGGCCCTCTACACCGTTCTCTCCCCTCCTCTTCAGGCCCTGTACCTAATCGCCACCAACGGGACTCCAGAGCTGCAGAACCCCGAGCGTCTGACCTCTGTGTTCAGAGACTTCCTCAACCGCTGCCTGGAGATGGATGTGGATCGCAGAGGCTCAGCCAAGGAGCTCCTCCAGGTACACAACAACCCAACCCTGACCACCAAAACATAACCCAACCCTGACCACTCTAACATAACCCAACCCTGACCACCAAAACATAACCTAACCCTGACCACTCTAACATAACCCAACCCTGACCACTCTAACATAACCCAACCCTGACCACCAAAACATAACCTAACCCTGACCACTCTAACATAACCCAACCCTGACCACTCTAACATAACCCAACCCTGACCACTCTAACATAACCCAACCCTGACCACTCTAACATAACCCAACCCTGATCACTCTAACATAACCTAACCCTGACCACTCTAACATAACCCAACCCTGACCACTCTAACATAACCCAACCCTGACACTAACATAACCCAACCCTGACCACTCTAACATAACCCAACCCTGACCACTCTAACATAACCCTAACCTAAACCTGACCCCTCTAACATAACCCTAACCTAATGTAGCAGGTGTAAAAGAAACGCCTGAAACTAGATTCCCTACATACTGGTCTTGATGAGAAGAAAAAAACCTGTCAGGGGAGGTTTCTGCACTGTTCAACCAATCCAGTAAATGTGGAGGAGGAGTTAAGATGGAGTGTCACCTTGTTAACGTACAAAAGTGGAAGTCGCGTCACAGGCTCTCTTTCCATTTCCCTTGAAAACTGGAACATTCCGTTGTTGGGGACTCGGCAGAGGCTAACATAACCCAAATCTGACTACACCAACTACTCTACAACTACGTTACTATAGCAACGCGCATGCCACGCCGCCCTGAAGATCTCTTTTTCAGCCATCTATTTTCTGCGTTTGAGGGGTGCAAAATCCACTTGTTACTTTAATCTCGTTGAATTGACTGCTTTCATTTTACTCCTGCAACTCTTTCATACTCTTGCTTGTGGCTGTCGTTTTTTCCCGTTAATGTTACGACGTTATGTTAGTGATGACCTGTCAAACACACCCCGGTAATGGCTGAAATGGGCTCAATGAAATACATTGTCTTTCCGTTGCATTCATAAGAACACTAAAGCTTCATCAGGGATTCAACACATCATATAGACACTTTATTTTGAGGGTGTATAATGATATACAATGATAATGTATTCATATATGCAAATAAAGAACATATAATTTTCTTTATTTTAACACAAAATATGAAAGAAATACCTGATACCATTAGAAAATGTATGTATGAGTGCATTCTAAGAAAAAAACGGGGACATTTTACAATAAATTGAATACCTGAATTCTGTTGCTACATTACTAACCTATAGGTGACTGCCAAAATAAAGGAAACACCCACATAAAGTGTCTTAATAGGGCGTTTTGCCAACACGAGTGTCTGGATCTCTATTGGAGGGATGTGACACCATTCTTCCACGAGAAATTCCATAATTTGGTGTTTTGTTGATGGTGGAAAACGCTGTCTCAAGCGGCGCTACAGAATCTCACAGAAGTGTTCAATTGGGTTGAGATCTGGTGACTGAGACACACACACACCCTTTAAACCCCCTATGCTCCCATAGACCTCTCTTTCAAAGTCACTGAGATCTCTTCTTCTAGCCATGGTAGCCAAAATAATAGGCATCTGGGCATTTCTATACATGGCCCTAAGCATGATGGGATATTTTAATTGCTTAATTAACTCATGAACCACACCTGTGTGGAAGCACCTGCTTTCAATATACTTAGTATCCCTCATTTACTCACGTGTTTCCTTTATTTTGGCAGTTACATGTACAGTTCTAACCTTGAATCACAGTCTGTACATGCAGGTTTGCAGAGCATACCCCTCATCACTATTCTTCTCTTGTGTTCCTTGCAGCATTCGTTCCTGAAGTTAGCCAAGCCCCTGTCCAGCCTGAGCCCCCTGATTGTAGCAGCCAAGGAGGCCATAAAAAACAGCAGCCGCTAGAGGGCGCCGTGTGTCCACACACAGAGCTGGACCCTGCTCCATGGGGTTGTGTGACAGACAGACAGACACTAACCAAACCCCCCCCCCCCCTGCTGCCTCATACAGAGGATGGACAGCTGGCCTACAGGGCCTCTCAGCGGTCAGACACTGCTGCTGATCCGCATGCCGCCTCCTACTTTAGTCCTCTAGCATTCTGTACATGTGGAGCAGTCCGTCAGGCGTGTGTAAGCGTGTGTGTAAGCGTGTGTGTAAGCGTGTGTACTAAAAGAGAAAATACGAAGAAAACAACTTGTGCTCATTTTCAAAAAGGGAGACTTCCAGGAAGAGAGGCAGGACGTGACTGCACTGAGATAATGAGATTCCTTCCTTGTCTGTCCAGCGATCACATTTCCCTTTCCATCAGGCCTCTCCTGCAGTGAACATTGGGACTCTGGACCCAACATATGCCTGCATGACTTTGGCTCCATGTAACAAACTTGCAACCTGTGTGTGTGTGTGTGTGCGTGCGTGTGGGTGTGTGTGAGAGAAGGAGGGAGGGATAGAAGTGGCATCCATCCATCAAAGCCAGTTGTCTGTTGTACTCCAGGTCATAGCTGTCATTTCTTGGACTCCCTAAAGTTGCTAGATGTTCAGAGATCTGACATCGAGAAGGGCTTTGCCAGGGCTGCAGTGGAGGCTGATTCAATAACTACTGCCTTTCTGATGGGCCACAATGTGTTCGGAGTTCAAATTCACAGCTTTGAAAAAATATAAAAACCTATGTTATGGGCTAAATACCTTTAGTTAGTTAAAATTGGATTTAGTAAATTAATTGATTTGTAATTGTTTGGCTAGAGTCAGACAGTCTGAGACTGAAGGTCAGTTAGAAAAACTCTGAAGTTGCACAATCTATTGCAGGATGTTAGACTGTGTTACTGTGTCTATTTATGTGGGGATAGTCTACAGACAAACATTTTCTTGATTTCTTTTTTTTTTTTTGGGGGGGGGGCAGTTTTTGCCAATGTTACCATTTATTTCACATCAATGAGCCTTACTTTTGCATGTTTAACCTCTGATCTGTGCATTTACTTGGATGTATCAGGAAGTAGAAGTCCTGAGTTAGCGCACATGTTTATCTGTCTGTCCATCTATCTGTCCATCCATGATGTCTATTTGTATATATTTTTTTTAAATGTTATGGGATGCTATTATTTAGCTTACCCCCTCTCGGCGTAAGTTAAGACTTATTGCTCCAGTGTCTTGTTGCTGAACTTTCTGATGCACTGTGTGAGTTTGATTGTGTCTGTTTCTATGTGAGTGCTTCTGTGAGTTTTGGCTGTTTGGCAGGTTGATGGGTGGGTGTTAATCATTTGCCCATGAAAAGGTTTTTTGATTGATGACTGAGTGCCATTTTATGATTGTAACCTGTCTTGTGGACCATTGGAAACTAGAGGAGCACATTCCCCTTCACGCTGCCATTCCTACCATCCCATAGCAGAGGCTACTAGAAAACAACTCTGAAAAGCTCTCTCTGCATATAAGTATAGACTGTTTCTGGATTCTTAATTCAATAGCTTTGTAATAACCATTAATATGGCATCCTCCGTCTGGTCCATAGTAGACACCGCATCCCTTAGGATTGTACTGAAGTCCATACCTGGGACAGAGAGATTAGGCGACGGGATAGACGCTTGTGTTGAGAGTCTAACCTCTAGTGTACACTATATAGTGATATCATTCTCTGATCTCAGGGCTCTCATAGGGAGTCACTGACCACTGGTTTCATGGTCTATATTCCATGAGCTCACACTGTATCCCTGGTAGATGGTGTGTGTGCGTGTGTGTGAGCTTATGTGTGTGTGTGTTTGTAAGGGAGGGAGCTACCTCAGACGGCACTAGATACCACACCTGTTCTCCACCTTAACTCAGACTGAGTAGTGCAGGGTAGCTGCATACGTCCACCATAGGCTACATGTGGAAATGCCGGAGAGCCTCACACTGTCCATTGCAAGGAGTACATCGCCGATTTCATGCATGGGAAAACAATACGTTAATTCATTTTCCAATTAGGCTAACGTTGTTAGGATATGTGTATGTGTATGTCATTAGGTTGGGATGTTTTCTTTATTTATTTTTTTTGTTACATAACTTAAAATTAGAATTATAATATTCAGGTTGCTCTATGGTATGTATTTATAAATGTTTTGCACCCTGGAAATTGAACAAGAAAAGGAAACACACTCCTGGATGGAACGATCCTGCTTGGGCTGTTTCAGATAGTACTCCACCTGGACACAGAGCCATTGGAAGCAGTCCCCTGTCTGTCTGTCTGTCTGTCAGGAGCACTACTTCTGAGTGTGCCTGTGGCTGAGAGTCTCAGGGACCTCACAGAGACTATCTGCCCTCTGACCTTTAGCCTCACCTCTATATACATGCCTGAACTCTGAGATGAACTCTGGGACAGCTAGCGGCCACTTCCCTCCCCTCCCCGCCGTCCCGCTCCTCTCCCGCGGGCGATCCTGTACATTCCTCTGTCCTGAATGTGGAAACCTGTACACGTGGTGTGAAAATTCCTCTAATAATGTGTATCAAGAGAACGGAACAAAGACAAAAAAGCGGTTCTTTAAAATGATGATTATTATTATTATTATTATCTGGGTTTGTAAACTGCTGATCCATCTGATGAACCTCAGCAAGCCCCATCTTTGGAAAAGGACAGATGAGAAAAGCGACTGGGGAAGACTACGGTTTTGGATAAGCTATTTTTAATTGTGGTTAAAGCAACATACTTTTTTGAATTCTGAATTGTGCATGGCTGTGTCTTGAGTGTAAAACAACAAAATACTGCAGTTTGGGAACTGAACTGAAATAAAAAATAATTTAAAAATCAACATTGTAAAATTCCTTTTTGGTTTGAATGAATTTACTTTTCTTTGCTTTTAGTAGGGAGGGACTACGTGGCAAGTCGTTTCGAGCAAGGTAGTTCGGCAATTTAGAGGCAGTACGTACCCTTTAGGCAACTCAAGTTGTTCAGTGGAACAACACAATTGATGACCATGGTCCAAAACTTACACTCTAGATACATTCGGGTCTTTCAAGACTTTCCAATATTTTGTAGTAAATACTGAAGCTTTTTGGCAGTTTTTAAGCAATATTGAAAGAGGCAATTGTATTTGTATTTGATAACAAACATGTTATTGGAATGTATAAGTTACATAATGTTGTATACAGATACAGTATGCGTATCACTTTGAAAAGGTATTCTATTTCATAGTCTAGTATAAAATAATTATATAATTTCACAGTTATTCATCTTTCAAAAAGTAATGTCTTGTCTCTTTACAAAACACTCAATACTAATGCTATAAGAACAAACAAAACTCCAGAAGGCTTGAAGGTACTTCTTGGTCCATGACCATGGCATTCCTTAGTAGAATACAGTATATTGTAAGCTCACATTGATAGTCATTCTGAGTGATAACTTTGTCTTGTAGTGCTGAGCCCCTGTACAAAGTGTCCTAGGCGACAGAGTGTTGTATACATTGTCAATGTGTCCCAGGTAGTAGTCAGCTGATCCAGGTCACATGTCTGTGAGCTTGGTGCAGGTGACAATGCGGAGGGTGATGGAGCCAGGCATCTCGTCGGCCATGGCGCTGCCCCTCTTCCTCAGCTGGAGCCTCTGGGGGTCGGTGGAGTCCTGGACTGAGCCTGTCAGAACCACCTGGCCCAGGAACTGATCCTTCACAGCGTTACTGTTCCACACCTGAGGAGGAGGAGGAGGGGGGTGGAGGATGGAGGTGGAGACCATTTAAGACCAAGGTTTTGCATGAACACCATCTGACCATCCATTGAAGACACTAAGTGCTGTATTCAATCCATAGTACTGAACTTCGGCGTTGTAGCACGATCAACATTTAAAGGCACTGTTCCTGCATTAGCAGAAACTGCATTCAGTAATCTCTGCATATGTCAGCTCAATTGTAAATTATCATTACATTTCGAACACACTGTAGTGCTGAACTTCAGCGATACAAATTAAATTCAGCCCTAACCCAGCCCTAAGACTTCTAAATGTTACCTCCACAGTGATTGGCTTTGTGGTCTTCTTCCTGTAGAAGATGGCTCTGGTATCAAACACCGGCTTCACAGTGTCAGCCTTGACTGTTGACCGGACTGAGCAGCCCTCACAGGACACGATCACATATGGATCTGCGCCTGCACAATGACACAGTATGAACCAGCCATTAGGCAATGCTGAATATACTCCCAAAATGTCAAAACATTTCGACATGTGTTTCCCTTTAATGTATGAGAGAGTTTTAATTAGAGGTTCTCTCACCCCCTGTGCTGTCCTGGTTCTCCAGCCCCTCTGCTCCGTGGACGTAGATCTGGGACACGGCAATAGGGTAGCCAGTAAATGCACTCCAACACTTCATACTGGGCTGGTGTTCTGTCAGCTCTCTGAGAGAGAGAGAGAGAGAGAGAGAGAGAGAGAGAGCGAGAGAGAGAGAGATACAGATACATTTACAGTAACGATATACTGCATAGATAAGATATTATACTGAAGTGTGTTACTACGTGTAAATGGGATTTAAGCTATGCCACAGGTCTATTTCCAGTACCTGCATCCTGAGTCTACGTTAGTGTAAACTCGCAGCATGAACTCTCCCAGAATCTCCGGTTTGAAGGTGGAGGGAATGATGATGTATCGACCCTTGGGGAGCCTGGCCCTCATGAACACCGTGCGGGCGTTGATGTACGTCGTAGTTTGCACGTTAAGCTGGGTGATGATGTCATGCATGCGGTATTTCCTATTCAGTTCAACCTTAAATAGAAATAAATCATGACTGTTCCCCAATGTTTGTTATTACATCTTGATCAGATCTAAAATATTAATCATTTAGTGATTACAGGTCTTGTTGAAAGTTTGTGTCCCTGATATGAACAAGCCAATGTAGCCATTATAAGTAATGTCTACCCATTATTGTAAGCACACTGGTTGATTTGCTGTTTGTTCAACGGATGAAGAGAGAACATTTAAATTCCATTGATTTAGCCAAATTCGTTTACAGAGGGGGAAGCCAAACATGTGGCGCAGAGAACTTCTCCCCTAAAATGAACTGTAGTTGGACCGACGCCCCAGATGCACACCCTGTCTCTTAGACAAACCCTCACTGGCCCAGTTTCTCCCCCCAGTCCCACTAGTCATTCTTAGAGGGTGTTAATATGAACTACCTTGAAGACGGCGAAGCCGATGGTTAGGTTCTCTCCCTGGCCAATTTGTCTGTGGATCTTCATGTCTCTTTGCTGTAGGGAGATCAGAACCTCTTCCACTTCCTTGGTCACCTCAAACAGGTACTGGGGGTTCTGTAAGAAGGTATGTTTGTGGTTCATGCAGCCTCCACAGCGGTTGTGCAGAGGCTCTACATTCTTGGTCCAACTCCCCAAAATCATCACTTCGTTCCATGTCTTGTCCATGGTGAGCAGGGAGGTGTTGATGAGACGACACACATCTGCATCTGTGAAGTACTTACACCAGTCTCTAAACTCCATCCTATGAAGATACAGTAACGGACACGCAGAGAGACACAAATGAACACGGGTAGATAAATAAAACACGCTCACATGCTGAATAGAAGAGATAACAGCCTTTCATTGTTTTGTTTACACTCACCAGAACTCCCCATCATCTTCCACTGTGATTCCAAGCTTATTCCTCTCCATGCTGCCAACTTTTTCCCATTCTGCTGAACTGAAGTAGGAGAGGGTTAGAGGCAACAGGAAGTAGAGGGAGGGAGAATTAAATAATCAGTTAATGAGGTCACTTGTGCACTGAAGTGTGGAGAGGTTGAACAGTAAGCGAGTGGAGAGGACAAAGGCTCCATGTCCTCCTCACCTGTCACTCCAGGCTCCGTTCCACTCAGTCTTTCCCCAGGGGTTCCTCATGCGGATCAGGGGGATGGTCTCGTTCTGGAAGTAGGCCATCAGCCCGTGGCCCAACCGTACTTTCTTCACTGCAGTCACGGAGTAGGCATGGCCCTTCACCAGCCCACACGCCATCCGTGCCTCGATTTCGGAAGGAGACGCCTAAAAGAGGTCCAAGCTCAGTAGTCAGTCACTTGGGTCTACTATACACCATTACCTGTGACTATAGTGTGCTGACTAATTGAAAATGATCAACTGAAAACACAGACCTTGATGGAGCAGCTGATTATTCCATTCCTGTCGTAGACTTTGAACAGGTCCTCAAACAGTTTGTCCATACTCTCCTGGTGTTTGTAGAAAGCTTCAGCCTCAAGGTTAATGGCCTCTGCCACGGCCCCACTGAAATCCACCACCGCATCCCCAGTGTTGCCCCCGTCCAGCGACTCATAGCAGCCAGAGAGCCTGGAGACAAGAGGAGAGAGAGGAGAGTCCGGAGAAGATACAGAGAGGTTAGAGGGTAAGAAAGGTTATGATTTATGATTCAAGGGTTGAGAAATGTTAGAGTATACTGACTTGGCATAGGCTTTCTCAAGCAGGGCACTCCAATACTCGTTTTTGGCTTTGGAATGGCAGTAGATGAGTTCTCCGTTGATGCTTGGGAGGCGGTCATCCACCACCACGTCCACCCACTCCCCAAACACCCAGAACTGGAAGTGGAAGATGCCAGCATAGTTCTCAGGATGCTTGGAGTCCCACTCCTGCTCCTTCCAGTCAGGGATGACCTGTCAACACACAGGGCTCCACAGTGAACCACGTCTAGTCAAATGTTAATAGTTTTAAACTTGGGTTGGCTTGAACTCCCAGCCAGGCTTGAATAAGGAAACGTTGAAAGGTCATTTTAGATGGAAGGACGACACTAGTTTCCTTTTAACGTTACTTTCCTTTAGGTGAATTCTTCAGGTGAACTAAGTTAACGTGAACTGTGAGTCACGTATCAACAGTATGGAATGGCACACATATTTAATTTATTTATATTTTTAATCCCAGCCCCCATCCCGGAGGAGGCCTTTTTCCTTTTGGTAGGCCGTCATTGTAAAGAAGAATTTGTTCTTAACTGACTTGCCTAGTTAAATAAAGGTAAAATAAAATTAAAAATAAATCCACCCACATACTTCATAGACATTATCTACTCAATTTCGAATCACACATTAGGAATGTGACCAAAATAGCTTTTTACCACCTGAGGAACATTTCCAAGGTGCGTCCAAGGTGCGTCATTTTATTACAAGCAGGCTTGACTACTGTAATGCTCTCCTGCCTGGTCTACCCAAGAAAGCCATTGGTCAACTGCAAAACATACAAAATGCTGGAGCACGAGTACTGACCAAGACCAGACGGAGAGCACACATTACACCGGTTTTAAAGTCTCAGAATTTTCTATTGGTTTTTAAATCAACCCACGATTGTGCACCCCAATACGTATCAGACATGGTTTTGAGTTATGTACCCAGTAGGTCCCTTAGGTCCTCTGGCACCTTTTAACTATCCCAAAGCCTAGGACCAAGAGGCATGGAGTGTCAGCCTTTAGTTATTATGCACACTGCCTCTGGAATAGCCGGCTAGAGAACCTGAGGTGGGCCAAAACTGTGGACATATTTAAACAAGATCTTAAAACACACCTTTTCAGCTTTGCTTTTCCTTAAGGTGCTTTTTTTGTCTTTCAGTTTTTGTTATTCCTTCTTTTTTTATCCTCTTATGTTTGCTGTATACTAAATATTTATGTTTTTATTTTCATTTTTATTTTCATTGTGAAGCGCAATGCATTGCATCTGAAATGTGATATATTAATAAAGCTTGATTTGATGTGTTCCTTCTCAAACAGCACCATGTATTCCCCCATAAGGTAAAGGAAACTAATATGCACGGAAATACACACAGTCTGCTCTTGTGACATGCATCTCAGACTGTGTGACCAGATAGGAGGAAACCAAACTCACCTTCTGCCAGAGGTCTGGCTTCAGTGCCAGGCAGGAGCATGCCGCCACGAACCAGCAGTTACCCAAAAGCCCCTGGTTCAGGTCATGGGAGCTGATGCCCTCCACAAACAGATGAGGCCCATCACTGATCTCCTGTAACAGAGATAAAAGAGATGTGAAATATGAGATAAAAAATGTGTTTCCAAGTAATGACGAGGAGTGGTAAAATGTGAAATTGTGAGGTAAAATGTTTCATGTGAAATATGAAAAATGCTCAGTAATAAATTATGCTTGTAACAATAGTCGCAAATCCTTGACAAATAGTTCTGGCTTAGAGCACGTTTTCTTTTTAAATGAGCTGGAACTCTCTTGAGGTGTACTGTTGTTGTGAATACGAAATGGTGTTTTCTTTTCTTGTCACATGGGCAACATGCCATACAGATGCAGGATCTTAATTTGATCTGCACAGCAGGAAATGCAAACTTGTAGTGTATTTGAGATTTTTAAAAAGGCTTCTGAAGTTAGTCATTTCCACTTTGAAATTTCAGACCCTTACAAAAAATATATCAGCCCAAACAAAAATGTACATTTATTATAATGTGTTTGCCTCTGAGTACAATTCACATTTCCTGTTCATGCAGGATTATTTTTCTGCTGTATTAAGGTGGCTGAAATGTAATAAATTAAACAGGAGTACTATATCTCCGTCTTCATCCATTGAACAAAATGGCACCTATACAAACATAGATTTCATTTTTGTTTTTCTCTGACAGTATTGAAACACATGTTCTGTCATATATCTCATACACTATGTAAAGTATACACTTCGAGACACTTCCCAGCATCACCCTCACCCCAGTTTCATACCATAGTTTGCTGACATCCAACCTTTCACACAATCGCTCACAAATCATTAACCTTTAAAGCAGTCCGTCACTAAATATTGTATGAGCAAACAACACCTTTCCCAATACCTTCAGAAAGTATTCAGATCCTTTTACTTTTTCCACATTTTGCTTCGTTACAGCTTTATTTTAAAATTGATTAAATAAATAAATATTTCCTAAATAATAAAGAAATCCTCAGCAATCTACACACAATACCCCATTATGTCAAAGCAAAAACAGTTGTTAAGAAATTTGTGAAAATGTATTAAACATAAAAAACAGAAATACCTTATTTACAAGTCAAGTATTCAGACCCTTTGCTATGAGATGCGAAATTGAGCTCAG
The DNA here is from genome assembly GCA_023634145.1 of Thymallus thymallus. NCBI lineage: Eukaryota > Metazoa > Chordata > Actinopteri > Salmoniformes > Salmonidae > Thymallus > Thymallus thymallus. The sequence continues at coordinate 9,374,307 of CM042404.1, forward strand.
GTACGTCCTGTTTCCATTGAACATCCTTGAGATGTTTCTACAGCTTAATTGGAGTCCACCTGTGGTCAAATCAATTGATTGGACATGATTTGGAAAGGCAGACACCTGTCTATATAAGGTCCCACAGTTGACAGTGCATGTCAACCAAGCCATTATGTCGAAGGAATTGTCCGTAGATAGGATTGTGTCGAGGCACAGATCTGGGGAAGGGTACCAAGAAACATCTGCAGCATTGAAGGTCCCCAAGAACACAGTGGCCTCCATCATTCTTAAATGAAAGAAGTTTGGAACCACCAAAACTCTTCCTTGAGCTGGCCGCCCGGCCAAACTGAGCAATCGGGGGAGAAGGGCCTTGGTCAGGGAGGTGACCAAGAACCTGATGGTCACTCTAACAGAGCTCTACAGTTCCTATGTGGAGATGGAAGAACCTTCCAGAAGGACAACCTTCTCTGCAGCACCCTACCAATCAGGCCTTTATGGTAGAGTGGCCAGACGGAAGCCACTCATCAGTAAAAGGCACATGACAGCCCGCTTGGAGTTTGCCAAAAGGCACTTAAAGACTCTCAGACCATGAGAAACAAGATTCTATGGTCTGATGAAACCAAGATTAAACTCTTTGGCCTGAATGCCAAGCAACACATCTGGAGGAAACCTTGCGCCATCCCTATGGTGAAGTATGGTTGTGGCATCATAATGCTGTGGGGGTGTTTTTCAGTGGCAAGGACAGGATCAAGGCATAGATGAACGGAGCAAAGTACAGTGAGATCCTTGATGAAAACCTGCTCCAGAGCGTTCAGGACCTCAGACTGGGGCGAAGGTTCACCTTCCAACAGGACAACGACCCCAAGCACAAATGTCCTTGAATGGCCCAGCCAGAGCCCGTACTTGAACCCGATCAAAAAAAATTAGAAAAACTGTTTTTGCTTTTTCATTATGGGTTATGAGGGGGAAAAAATAACGTTTAATCAATTTTAGAACAAGGCTGTCACCTAACAAAATGTGGAAAAAGTCAAGGGGTCCGAATACTTTCCGAAGCCAAATATAAGACAATCATACTGTTTAGTATCTCAATGCCAGAAGTCTCGAAAAAGTATTGTAAAAGTCAACACATGAAAGTTCAATCATGGACATGACATAGTTGGTTTCAATATTGCACCAGAGGAAGGCCATGCTCTGATCCCAGAAAGCGCTCTATAGCACTTTTATAAGCTTTAATTTTTACTAAATAACAGCAAACTATAAATTGGTCTTTTAAGCAAAGACATTTCCTAAAAACTATGAGGAAATACATGAACAATACAAATAGTTTCTGTGAGCCATTAAAGCTTGTGACATTCTGTTTCCTGTTTCGTGTTTTTGCATACAGATTCGGCTTTTGGTATTAAGCTAATAGACAAAGAATAAAGTACAAAGGTGTATTTTTCTTGTCTGAAATAAAAATGACTGCTCAGGTGAATAAAAATATAATAAAACATTTGATAATGAGTCAAGTGCTCTGTTTAGGCGTCTCAGTCACTCACCCTTGGTCTCTTCCACACCACTTTACCAGGAGGTGGTTTCCTGTAAAACAGGGATGCGTTGGTGACAGGAAACTCTGGATCCTCAAACAGTTTCTTGTCCTCCAGACATTTCCTCTTCAGCTGAGAGTAACGCTGGTTCTTGTATGGAGTGGCCGTGGAGAACATGGTTCAGACGCTGGAACCTCCAAACTGCAAACTGACCACAGAAGAAGACTTCATGTTACTTTATAGGCAGACTATCTGGACAGTCCTTGTCAGCTTACAATCTATTATTGTTCACCTTTGACCCTGGGTGTCTGGACAAGAGCTCAGCATGCCGTACAGTAATACATCCCATAAATCCCAGAGTGGCTCTTTCTTGGAAATTGTTGTAATTATTTTTTTCATCTGAATCACCGTAGTTTGGATCTAGCCTACAAGGAAAACTCCCATAGGGGCCGACAGGGCAACAAACTGGTCTAGAGATATATATATTTATAAAATAACCAATATGCAAACAATGCTTATTTCAATAAATGAAAGTAGAAACCCAGTACAAACAAAATCTACAAACAACTACGCTACATCACATAAAAGGTTATAGTCAACCATAGATTTGACTGTACTCTGACACTTGACACAGAAACAGCAAAAGGCTAAACTTTTACGGGTTTTGCGATGGAAACATCCCATGGGTGATTAAAAACATCTGATCAAAACATCTGCTATCCTCTGGGAATATTCTGATATTCTAACTCTATTACCAGTATAGTGCACTTTATTCCTGACCCCATAGGTTAAGCTGTTTATAAACAAGATTGGATTTTATATGGAGTCTGTCTGCCATTGCATTATTGTACTTTTACTGTCTGCCATGAATAACACAGACACAAATAATTCAATTCCAAAGGAATTTCATTTTGTGGCCACCGGAGAACAGTCAAGCTCTAAACTCCTGGTGAGTCTCTAATGACCCTTTTCCCCCAAAACATTACACACTTTAGGAAATGCCTCTCAGAGCAAAGCCCGTTTGGAACATAGTGAGGTTGTCATGAGGATTCTGACAGTTCTTTATCATGGCCAACTCGCTACCTTCAGTATTCAGTCAGAACATTAAGCAGAAATGCACCCACATCCAATACACTAGAATAATTGGTGGAATACATTTTTCTCCTCTGTCTTTCTCTCCCTTTCCTGTACACTGTCGCTCACCTTCCATCACACACAGAACAACCACAATCTCTGTCTCTTCCTCAAACTATTAAAGCAAAGAGAACTAGAAGAAAAAGCTCAATAAAACAGTCTACTGTACCTCCCTCGTAGTCCTGTGACAACCGCCACCTCCCTGGATAGTGAAAGCAAAAGGTGTTCCCACTAGGTCTTTGTACCTGTCTGTCTCGCCCCTCCCCCTCCTCCCCCCCTCCCCCACAACACTTCCGTAGTGACCCAGTTTAGTTTAGCTTGTTCATGCTCAGGGCCACGTCCATATCCCAGGTACAAGTGTTCTACGTCACTCAGTGAATGTCTGTGTTCACTTATTGTGTCAGTGTGTTACTGTCATGAGTTGAGTGTGTGTGTGTGTGGCTTTAATGATCGAATAAGAGGAAGTCCTTGCTCAGGTGTACACTGGCGTGTCTGTGTGTGTTTATGCCACGAGGAATCTCAGTACCTGACTGACGAGCTCCAACAGGTTTTTCTGTGTTTGGTGTGAATGGTGTCACGGCAAGGGAGATTGAGGAGGGTGGAATGTCACTGTCCTAATTGCCAAGGTTGTTGGGTTTATTGTTATAATGGTATATTTTAGTGTACGCTGACACAATAGGCTTAGACTCGAGGGTGACCAACAATGTACTAAAAAGCTGTAACTGTTTAAATGGTTAGTTCACCAGTATGCATCATCAAAGGTTATGTTACTAACAAAGTTAGAACAAGAATGGTGGCAAAACCAAAAGCTTAATTCACTGTAATAATACCTGTATAATAGATGTTGTAAGTGGAATGCTATTGTCGCTATCCAACTGGGAGTAGGTACACATCCAATGTGGTTTCAGTGTAGCATAGCAGAGCTGCTTTAAATGCAGGTTGTAACATGGAGGCTGCGATAGACAGCATTCCACTCCCTCTACAACTACTGTTGAAGAAATGGAAAGATGCTGCTTCATGTTACGTATACGGCCCTCTTAAACAAGACAATTTGACAAAATCATACATGAGAAAAATGCCTCAAGTGAATGTTTTTAATATTATGTACGATAATAATTGCAGCAATTAAATGTTCAACTCTGTCAATATTTATAACGGGAAAACATTCAAGGTGTGTAACCAAACGTAGTTCTCCACAGTGGGTGGCTCTTACCTGTTCTTGTCCTCCTAAAATCCAGATGGAAATCCTAAAGTTCCTTAAAAGGTTGTACAAACGCCACCTCTGATACACCTTGGGAAGATCCACTGGGACGTCACAACAAGAGGTAGAGGGTTGTGTCCTCCTGTCTGTCCCCTCCCTGTGACAACGGTCTGCAGCACGTATTGCTCCCAAAGAAGCAACCAAAAACACATAGCAATGGTATTTCCACTCCTACAAGGAACATAACCCCCAACACACTCATTAACACACAGACAAAACCACATTCACTCACGCACAACAAAAACCGGTCTGAAGAGTGGTTCTTTAGGGCAGAATGCATCATGCTAAGTGCTGGCTCTCAGTCTCATTCCTTTCTAGTGAAGTTAGATGAGAGATATGTTATCCACTGCATTCCTGGAGCCCTTAGGCTCTCCAAGGTGCAGAGTGCTGAGGGGGGAGTTGTAAAAGGTTCAGGAGAGGAGAGGAGAGGAGAGGAGAGGAGAGGAGAGGAGAGGAGAGGAGAGGAGAGGAGAGGAGAGGAGAGGAGAGGAGAGGAGAGGAGAGGAGAGGAGAGGAGAGGAGAGGAGAGGAGAGGAGAGGAGAGGAGAGGAGAGTTTGTAGGAGGAGGTGGGAGCCAGGTGGGAGGAGAGCTTTACTGTCACTTTCTGTTGGATCAAAGGACTAGTGAGAGCTCGTCCGACTGGGCACTACCCGTCTCTTCTCCTGATAGGCCCATCCTAACAATAGTTAGCATACCTGTTAGCATGCCTTTGCAGATAGAGCAGAACTAACTGCAGAAGTCCCATGATACTCCACAGCTGTTTGGATGAAACCACAGAAACTAGATTTACCTGCATGATTGCCTTAATGCTTTTCTATTGACATGACATCAACCGAAAGTCACTGTGAGCACTGACAGACTTACAGGAATACAGTCTGGTTCCCTTTAGTGTTTCGTCCGTCATGCACCTGTTGTCCGTAAAGCTGGCTGTTTGCATGACTACATCTTATTGACGGATGGTTGCTCAGTCAAATTTAGTGTAAGCTCAGTGCCAAATAATAAAAAACAATGGGGTGGAAATATGCCACAGAATTGGCTGTATACAGAGCCATGTACTGTCTTAGTGAGGTAGCATTGGTAATGGGATGAGCTGTATGGTCATCCACATAATGTAGTGGTCTGGTTGTCCCTGTATGCCACGAGAAAGGCTTTAGGAGGAGATTAGCGTTATTAGTTTAAAATTCCAGCAGACAGAGAGACACAAATCCTGTCTGGCGGCCTGGGTCTCCTTTCCCTCCTTGAGGTATATAACATGAACGTCTAGCAAAATTGCAACTGCTTACTACTTGTTAGCTACTTCGCAACTACTTAGCATGTTAGCTAACCCTTCCCTTAACGCTTCCCCTAACCTTAACCCTTTTAGCTAACCCTTCCCCTAACCCTAACCTTAACCCTTTAACCAAACTTCTAACCTTAAACCCTAGTAATAGCTAATGTTAGCGTTAGCCACCTAGCCACTTAGCTAACATTAGCCACAATAAATTGGAGTTCATAACATATCATACGAAATGGATGATGGACATCCACAAATTAATACAAACCATACGAAACGTAACATATCATACTAAATGGAGTGTCTCGGATTTGTGTACAGAATAATACGAAATGCTCTGAGACCACGTTGAAACTAGGCGTACATGAATGAGGCTTCATAAGGAATTTATGTACATGTAGTTGTTGCAGGCCTGCCCAGTCCAGCCCAGCTCTCTCAAGGGTCCACTTATAGATTGTGTAACACAACATGACTAGTAGTCTCCATGCTGATGGCACCGGCAGGGCACTTCTTCAGGCCACTTCTTCAGGCCACTTCTTCCCCACTAGGGACCCAAAAAAAATTCACCATCAATTGCGCACACAACGTCAATGTTAGAACATCCTTGTAATTCCTGACAATATTAATGGGAAGTCAGTACAAACGCTGATTCACAGTGTTGCTGACTCATTCTCAGAAACCATGTGGGGAATATAAAGCTATATCCTGGCATAGTTCTGTGGAGCTTTGCAAACAAAGCACAGCCCTCCACTTGTGTGTGTACTGGCAGAGTTGTGTCCCATGAATGGCTATTTATATGGGAATCAGCCTGATCCCTTCTCATCAGTATGAAAACTCCCCACAGCCCCCGGCAGAGACAAAGAACATGAGAACTGTCTGTGCCTGAGTTTGAACGAATGTGAAGTCACAAACTGTAGTTACTGTAGAATTAACTGTAACTCTAATACTGGCAACTTGTGTCTGGCCCTGCCTGTGTCGGTTAAATACCGACAGGATTGTTAACTAACCTTCTAAATACAAATCTATGGTAACCACTGCCGAACCCTATTCTACGCAGTTCACACAAAGTGTTGAAACATCTCCGTTTTTTCAGTAATTGCAGTAATTACTCAAAAGCCAGAGCCCGAATTAGTGACCTTGTCATGATGTCCAATGTCAGAGTCCTCCCCCGGGTAATTCTTAATAAGTCAGTCTAGTGAAAAGTAGCCAGTGGTGCCAAATGACCTGGCGTAGACCTCAGGATGAAGATGTCCTGTTTAATTTCCAGTCATAGCTACAGTACAACAGCCTCCCCTGTTTTAAATCAGTTCCACCATTAACATCACCCTTCTGCAGGCAGATAGAATCCAGACCTCTGATCCTCATGCCAAACCCCTAGTGGATTCCTTAGACAACTAATGCATGAGGTGGCAAATCCATTCCACAATGAAGGAATGCACTCGTCGTGCCCTGACAAGCCACCAGATGGCAGACAAACCATGTTTTTCTCCAAGCCAACGCCACATATAGCCCGTGGTTAAATTGAGCTGGCGCTACAGGGCAGATCATTTAATTCAGGTAGGTGTTGGAGTGGCCTGTGTGACTTTTTCCCCTAGCCTCTCTGGCAACTTTATGAAATGTTCCTATGCGCCCTTGCACCCTTTGCCCCAAATCCCCATCGTGGTTAACATACTGTACTTTCAGTCCCCTTGTCTAACCTTAACCCTGTAGCCAGGGCCCAGAGACAGAAAAACATGCATTTTGTCCTGTCAAAGGTTTCTCAGTGGATTATGCTTGTCTATCCGCTACACTTGCAATTAAGCTTTTAGGCCACCATGGATATTGCCCCAAAATCCAATATGGCTACCTCAATACCATTACATTGAGGTTTAGGCACCTATAAATGTACAAATATGTGTGATAGAATACCATTTTCAGAGTGGTATTATATATATATGCCCATTTAGACTATGTTTGTGTAATTTTAACTTTGAATCCATAATGTCCGCCATGCTGAGCATTAAAGCCAGGCATCACACCCAAATATTTTGTTCCCCTTCTTTTACTCATATCACAATCAACTTTTACCTGTTGAATACAGACACAAATATAATACTTTTTTGTTCCTGAAATATGTAATAATATGCAAATAAGGCAAAACATGCGGTAAAGATTTCATTGGGATGCAGACCGTGGCATTCTCTCAATTGGATTGGCTCACCTCCTGCGTCCTCTCTCTTCCGTCCTCTCTCGCCTCCTTTTGAAAAAGGTCAAAGGTCATCGAGGAGAGTTGGCGATGAGATTGAACGTGGACAGAAATGCGATTGTTTGAAATGAGACGGCCTTCTCCACTGCCACGTCATCAAGCAAAACGATACAACAACAGCAAAAAATCTAACCTAGTTGTGCAGTACATTTTATAGATAAAAAGAAAAGTAGCATGCTGTTTTTAAACGCATGCTTTTCTCCTCAGACAATGCAACAGCTGATTCAAAGGTGGTCAATTAAGTACCTCTTACATTTTTAGAATCCACTTTCATGTCATTATTATGTGTTGGGTCAGCATACAGGACCTAAAATTGAGTGAATATGAACACACAGCTTTAATAATTAGGGAATATAGCTTTTTCCAATTGTACCGTGTCAGATATAGAGCTGAAATGTATTCAAGTTTGAGTTTGCATAACAATATTACACTTTACATACATCACAGAAGACTGAAATATTCCATCCATGAGGCCACTAGTTAATTTCACTGCATGAAAGGGCTACGTGCCATTTTCATAAAGTCAGACTCTCCCCACACGCCAACAAATGTATTCAACTTCAGAAGCATTCATCAAAGTTTGAGTAGTTATCCTAAGATATATTCTCCAGAAATGTATAGAGGGAATTGTTGAGATGTTGTGAACTTCTTATTCTAGATAATTTCCTAATTTGGGAGGGGAAACATTGTCAAAAATGCATTTTATGTGCATTTAGTATTTTACAGATACAAAGATAAAAAAAGTATTTATTCACAATCTGCACCATAAAAGACTGGTCCTGGAGTGTCTTAACAAAATAAAAATAACATATTTAGGCTGACTTAACTAAGTTTTCAGACAAATTAATTTGCGGTATATGCACATATTTAATGAAGTATTGCTTAATTAGCATATTTTTAATAATATTTAAGAAGTGTTATACAAAGTATTATATTTGTGTTTATATTCAACTGGTAAAAGTTGATTGTGATATGAATAATGAGGAAAGAAAATTGTTTGTGTGTGTTTGGTTTGGTATTGTGACAGCAATATTATAATTTCTACTGTGAAATACATTCAGTTAAGTCTACTGCACAAACTTTATGTTGTGTCTGATGATGTGTGAAACATGACTACTGGTACGTAGGAAGCGACAATCTCAGGAAATAAGTAGAATTGTATTAATATGCTAATACACAATGTTTGACATGTTTGCACGCTTGTGTGCGTGCGTGTGAATGTGAGTGAAAGAGAGAGAGAGCTATAGAGAGAGTTATAAAGAGAGAGACAGAGAGAGTAACGGAGGAAGTTGTGTGCAATGAATGCTACTATGTGTTACAGTATGTTGTCATGGTGATGTTAAACCACTTTCTCACAAATACAGTTTAGTTTGATGTCAATGACAAGTCATTCCACGCCTATAGAGGAAATTGGTCTGTACTTGAGCCTATATCAGCACAGTCCTCCTCCCCATTTGCTGATTTGGCACCACCATTATCAGGCTGCAGGTCATACCATTACCTACTGGGTAAACAACACAGATAACCAGAAAATATGCTCAGTAAGTATATCCACAAGATTTCAGTTTTTACTGAAGCCTTTTTATTATGTGGCATATTTATCTCTGATGCTGTGGCCAGCGGTTTGCCATCCACCCATTTCCAGGACCCCTCTTCAGCTATGTCAGACCAATCCAGACGCTAATGTTAATCTTGTTGAGGTTGAAGATGTCTGTTGTTGAGAAATATAAATATGTTGTCAACAACTGCAATAGGCTATATGTGAAACATGACCCACCAAACCGCTTAACCCAGAAGCCATCTGCACCAATGTGTCGGAGGAAACACTGTTCAACTGATGACCGAGTCAGCCTGCAGGTGCTCGGCCCACCACAAGGAGTCGCTAGATCGCGATGATCCAAGAAAAGCCCACCCCGGCCAAACCCCCCCTAACCCGGACAACGCTGGGCCAATTGCCCTATGGGACTCCCGGTCACAGCCGGTTGTGACACAGCCTGGGATCAAACCCAGGTCTGTAGTGACGCCTCAAGCACTTCGATGCATTGCCTTAGACCGCTGTGCCACTCGGGAGGCAATTTCACTCACTTTAGACCTTTACATTGTATAGTTGTGTCCATAGAAGGACCCTAGCGCAGTCCGAATTAGGAGAGGTTTTGGCCAGGATGATGATTTATGTATTGTAGCGACTCCTGTGGCGGGCCGGGCGCATGTACTCTGACACGGTCGCCAGGTGCGACTGGCTTCCTGGTTAAGCGTGCATTGTGTCAAGAAGCAGTGCGGCTTGGCGGGTTGTGTTTCGGAGGACACACGGCTCTCGACCTTCGCCTCTCCCGAGTCCGTACGGGAGTTGCAGCGATGGGACCAGACTGTAACTACCAATTGGATATGACGAAATTGCAGCGAGGGTAACATTTAAAAAAAGTTTTACAAAGAAAAGTAATTTTTTTAAAGACAAAACTCACATGAGAACTAAATGGACATATGTCATCTCAGCAAGACACACATGTTGAATTCTATATTTTGCTAGTGGTGTAAAGTACTTAAATAAAAATACTTTAAGTACTACTTATGTAGTTTTTTGTGGCATCTGTACTTTACTTTACTGTACATTTTTAGTTTTACTTCACTACATTCCTAATGAAAATAATGTACTTTTTACTCCATACATTTTGGCTGACACCCAAAAGTACTCGTTACATTTTGAATGCTTAGCAGAACAGGAAAATGGTCCAATTCACGCACTTATCAAGAGAACACGTGGTTATCCCTACTGCCTCTGATCTGGCGGACTCTATAATCACAAATGCAGTGTTGGAGTGTGCCCCTGGCTATCCGTACATTTTAAAAACAAAGAAATGGTGCTTTTGATACTTAAATATATTTAGAACCAAATACTTTTAGACTTTTAATCAAGTAGTATTTTACTGGGTGTCTTTAACTTTCTATTAAGGTATCTACACTTTTACTCAAGTATCACAATTGGGTACTTTTTCCACAACCGTATTTTGCAAACTATCCTCTAAACTACGGAACATTTGTGTGTGTGTTTTTCCACATTCTACCATGGTCTCAGGATGCTTTACTGTTGGCATGACACAGGACTGATGGTAGCGCTCACCTTGTCTTCTCCGGACAAGTTGTTTTTCGGAAAGGGGATTCATCAGAGAAAATGACTACCCCAGTCCTCAGCAGTCCAATCCCTGTACCTTTTGCAGAATATCAGTCTGTCCCTGATGTTTTTCCTGGAGAGAAGTGGCTTCTTTGCTGCCCTTGTTGACACCAGGCCATCCTCCAAAAGTCTTCGCCTCACTGTGCGTGCAGATGCACTCACACCTGCCTGCTGCCATTCCTGAGCAAGCTCTGCACTGGTGGTGCCCCGATCCCGCAGCTGAATCAACTTTAGGAGATGGTCCTGGCGCTTGCTGGACTTTCTTGTGCGCCCTGACGCCATCTTCACAACAATTGAACCTCTATCCTTGAAGTTCTTGATGATCCGATAAATGGTTGATTTAGGTGCAATCTTACCAGCAGCAATATCCTTGCCTGTGAAGCCCTTTTTGTGCATAGCAATGATGACGGCACGTGTTTCCTTGCAGGTAACCATGGTTGACAGAGGAAGAACAATGATTTCAAGCACCACCCTCCTTTTAAAGCTTCCAGTCTGTTATTCTGACTCAATCAGCATGACAGAGTGATCTCCAGCCTTGTCCTCGGTCAACACTCACCTTTGTTAACGAGACAATCACTGACATGATGGCAGCTGGTCCTTTTGTGGCAGGGCTGAAGTGGAAATGTTTTTTTTGGCAAAGAGGGACTTTGCAATTAATTGCAATTCATCTGATCACTCTTCATGACATTCTGGAGTATATGCAAATTGCCATCATCAACACTGAGGCAGCAAACTTTGTGGAGACCAATACTTGTGTCATTCTCAAAACTTTTGGCCACGACTGTATGTCTCTCCTATCTAAGACTGTATGTCTCTCCTATCTAAGACTGTATGTCTCTCCTATCTAAGACTGTATGTCTCTCCTATCTAAGACTGTATGTCTCTCCTATCTAAGACTGTATGTCTCTCCTATCTAAGACTGTATGTCTCTCCTATCTAAGACTGTATGTCTCTCCTATCTAAGACTGTATGTCTCTCCTATCTAAGACTGTATGTCTCTCCTATCTAAGACTGTATGTCTCTCCTATCTAAGACTGTACGTCTCTCCTATCTAAGACTGTACGTCTCTCCTATCTAAGACTGTACGTCTCTCCTATCTAAGACTGTACGTCTCTCCTATCTAAGACTGTATGTCTCTCCTATCTAAGACTGTATGTCTCTCCTATCTAAGACTGTATGTCTCTCCTATCTAAGACTGTATGTCTCTCCTATCTAAGACTGTATGTGCTGGTAAATGCTTTATTTTAGGATTGTCTTATTGCAGTTTTGGTTGCACTCTCCTCATTCAAATATAATGAGTAACAATGAAGATATACTGGCAGTATGGATGCATTTACTACTAGAAAATAATTGATATGCTACTCTGTCTTCACAACTGTCTCGGACACTCTGCTCTTTAAAGAGAAAGCATGTCTTCCAGTCGCATTGTTATGTTTTACCAGAGGAAACCGTACAGAACAGCAGCAGTTATTCAGTGCTTGGCTGTGTTTCCAGCAAGTCCTACTAATGTGCCATGGCCACAGCTGCATTGAAAGCAGTGTAAACGTGAGAAGAACTCCCCAGTAGCATACAGTGCAATGAATTCCCCAGACACCCCTGTTTATACTGGAGATTAATGTTTACTGTTGAGACTCCCAGTTACCATGGCGATGGAGACCTGACAAAATGGTGAGTTCTCGTGAACAGAATAGAAATACAGCGTTTTCCACACTGTGGTACTGCCTGGGGCATTCCTTGTATAGAACCATGTTATTTTGACTCATTGTTAATGTGTTATTTACTGTGTATTTATTCCTCATGTCACTATTTAGATTTGTTTATCTTTAACTTGGAATTGTTGGAACAGGACCAGTAAGCATTTCACTATTAGTCTACTCCTGTTGTTTAGGAAATTTGATACCATTTTTTTGTACCTCTTGATGTCTCTACATATCTATGCAGCTTCCCCCTACCACAAACACACATGCATGTGCACACACACACACACACACACACACACACACACACACACACACACACACGCACACCCATGTGCAAGTAATTCTGCAGAACACTACCAAGGGACATACGCAGGGGATAGGGCCTGTATTGTTGCCATGGTAACTTAAACATGATTGTTTTTTACTTGCCACTTTAAATGGGTGGGGGGGGGGGGGGGTATGATCATCACTTAAAATTCCATCCATGTCTCCAGAATACAGCTAAGAGGAGATGCTGCTAATATTACACAGAAGAATCTATTGTAGCACAGACCACGCTTTGTTCACAAGTCTAATAATGGTCAAAAACAGCTTGGAGGTGGACTGTGATGTGATTTCAACATGATAAGATTTATGTATATGAATATGTGTGGATATTGATGTATGGTGGTGGTGTGAAAAAAAACAATGAAACAGACGTGTAAAACTGTGTTGCCCGGTTACGACTGAGCTAACAGCCATCATTGGAATACAGTCAGAGGGAGAGGTGTAATACAACTCTTTTAATTGCAAAAAGGAATTGATTAATACATAGAATGAAGCACTGAAACAAGCCACTGTGACATTGCAAAAAACACCATTAAAGACATTGTACATTTCCCAGTAACCCAAGTTATAAAGAGAATAATACATTTGCACCATGATATCCAGGCAGTCTACAAAACAATGTATGGGAGTTCACACTGCGCTGATGGCAGCGCTACAATTCAAGACATTTAAAAATGCTTTACAAACAGTTTGTTAATAACAAAGAAGACATGTCTTAGTTTTCCTGTTCATTTTTTTATTTATTTATTTTTTGTTATCAAAAGACAGCAATAAAACAAACAAACAAAAAAAGGCACCACTGGAGCTGAGAGGTGGTTGCCACCTCCTGTCTTACGTGGCGACTGCAGCTTCACACAAAACAACTGACTGACACTGGTAATGTTAAACTGTAGAAAATCTGGGGCAAAGACAAAAGATATCAAACAACTGGTGAGATCAAGTAGAACTGACATTTCCACAAAAGAAAAGACAGAAACCGAAGGTTTTATTTGACAGTGTTGATTCCCAGACGGTGTAAAAGTGGACCTGCAGTTGGACATCACAATGACATCCCAATGACATCACCCTGCAGAAGGAGGGTCGGAGTAGCCTAGGTGCTGCGCTGCTCACTTGGGTCCGATTTAGAAGATGTTTTTGCAGAGTCAGGTAGATCCAGAGAGAGGGGTACACTGGATCACCTGACATACGTAATACAAAGTATGTCTACCTAATAGTCTAGTATGTCACACTATGTCCCTGCATGCCTGCACTACTTCTATTACACAATGTGTTCATCAGATAATAACATGACGTTATTATAACCATTCATGTGTTATTCTTCAACAAAGGGAAAATCAGCTATTCTTTAAGACATATATACGTATATTACTTTTTACATAATTTTATCAACAAAAAAAAAGATACTGTTTTTTTTCCAAAATGCAATTTCCTCCAATCTAAACTTTGTAGTCAATCCTTAAGCACTAAGAAAAATGTTTAAAAGATTTAGCCATGCAAAATGTGAGACGCTCTAATGTTTTCCTATGCTGGTGAAAGTCTATTTTCCTACATGGACATGGTCTGGTCAGATTGGCCTAGTGGGAGGTCCCAGTAAGATACAGACAGTACATGTAGCCTACAGGTATGATTCTACAGGGGAATTACAGACAGGATCTACATTTCAGATTTCCACGTTGCTTGTTTATTCAAAACTTGCATTGATATAGTACACCTGGCTATATCACATTAACATTAAAGTCTCCTTAGAATCAGTTTGAAAAAGGAGGATAGGTAATCATGCTTAAAATCTTAAACCCTTTTTTAATAATAAAAAAAAAACATGTGCTTGTTTGTTTTAAAAAAGGGCCTAATTTTCTGGCTTTGGTTGGTTGGTTGGCATCCACACACTAATAGGTTTCAGAGATTCTTGGCTCCACTGTGCCTTGCAGTTTTTTTTCATCTCATAGATAGATAGATGAAAACATGTTATGTTGATTCAACGTTTGGCAGCCGTTGTATTGACGTTCGATGGAAGCATGAATGTTAGGCATTAGCTGGGATGTTGCGATGGCTATACACAGTATTTACAGCAGATGAAAAGGACGTTCACCTCTCATGGCTAGCGAGCCTTCCCCTATAAATGTTCTCATTACTTTTAGCATCTTGAACCATAGCACAGAAAGAGAGATGGACACAGAGGAACATTATTAAAATTTTGACGTAAGTCTGACTACTACACCCCTGGAGAAATAGTCCATTTGCTGCTTGGAATTGTTCACTTGAATATGGAAAATCTTTCAAATTTGTTGTTTGCTCTATATCAGAATGCATGGTTTTCAAGATTAAAAAAAGACTCTTTGTAGTTATATTGTGGGAACTGCCTTTTTGAAATTGCTTGTAAATAAATTATGTGCTCTCTTTTGAAAGTATAACAATAAACATGTAATAGTGAACTTTCACACAATATAATGATTTGGTGAATTTGTTAGAGGACGGTAATTCGTACATCATTGTCGTATACGCCCAGCATATACATTCTTAACAACATAGGATATAAAAAAAACATGATCTAGTCGTGAATTCTCAAGCAGCAAAAGGTGGAACAGCCGTGGTGGCCAAGGCCAGGTAGACTTAACACGTGGCACCAGGGAGAGCTCAAATGGAGAAGTCCTCCAGGAACATTAGAGTGCGCTGGCCGTTAGTGAAGGTGGAGCGCATCAGAGATACATCTGAGTGGTAGGCCAGGGAGAGACAGGCAGGCAGCAGCAGCTGACAGACAGACAGACAGGAGGCTCTACATGGACTCCCCAAGAGAATCATCATCATCCAGAGATAGGGGCAGGTAGAGATCCTACAGGGGAAGACATGGAACATCATTATCTGAATGAGCTGGGGGGCGGGGAGGTTCAAACTTGAATTCAGGTTCAAACTAGTAGGCTACTAATGACCAGCAGCAGCATCAGAGCTTGATGAAGCCAAATTACCGTGACTAAACGGTCATGTGGAATTTGACTGCCTTCACGTCGGTATGTTGCGGTAATATGGTCACCGCAACAGCCCTAGTCCGGTCACTACGACACGGGAAACCATGCAGTTTATTAGGCTACAGATTAAATAACTTCACAGGGTGGTGAAAGTGCACAGTGATCTTGAAGCTCCTTTGCAATAAATATCGAAGGTCTGATGCTGGTGACATGATGATCGATTCTTGACTGCCGTTTGACAAAGATAAATATTCTCTCTCTTATCCATAATCATATCATCATGTAGACTAGCCTACACGCATGGCACACCCTAGCCACACTGTATATGCAAGCTGTTGGCTAGAGCGCCAAGAGTAGGCACAACAGTGACAAAACTATCGGTAGAAAATGCGATGGAAACACATTGAACTTTCGATTTTTATTCGGGACATGAAAACCTAAGCGAAAAAGTACATATTGTGTGCACTGTCATCCCGCACTGACTTTTATCTGCAACAAGTCTGTTTGGTGGAAACACCACTGGTGGGAAATATGCAGATTTTCTATATGCAGATTTTAGAATATTCACATGAAAATCTGCCGCCAATTGAGTGGAAACCTAGCTAGTGTCTAGCTTTTATTTGATTGTTAGTTCTCAAAGATAATATTAATCATGCTTCGATCTGGTATTGGTCGTTTAAGTTGACACTGACATTTTTTCCCGCCTAAGAATAGTCTATAGTGAAGTACCTCATCGGACCCCTAGGGAGCCGTGGGTCCTCGTTTGAAAACCCGTGAGCTAGGGCAGAGTGAAGGCAGTATGAGAGAGAACAGGGAAAGAGAGATAACAGGGATAGAGAGAGGGAGGTATAGGTAGTGGTAGTGAGGTAGTGGAGAGGATGGGGTACCTTCTGCTTGCGGTGGAGGCCTGGGCTGTTGGGGGTGGAGGTGGGGGACTGCTTGGAAATTGGGGTAGAGAGCTGGCTGCTGGAGCCCGTCCCGTTGGCTGTGAGAACCCAGACGGAGTGAGAAAGAAAAGGAGGTGTAAAGAGAGAGAATAAGAGAGGTGAAGGGAGAGAGAAAAAGAGAGACCATTGAATTAGACTGTGTAAGACCTGTATGCCAGGAGGTACTGTCTATCACAGCCAGAAGAGGACCTGGCCACCCCTCAGAGCCCGGTTCCTCCCTATGTTCCTGCCTTTCTGGGTTGTTTTTCCCTATCCACTATGCTTCCACATCTCCATTGCTTGCTCTGTGGAGTTTCAGGCTGGGTATCTATAGCACTTTATGCCAACTGCTGATGTAAAAAGGTCTTTATAAAATACTTTTGATTGATTGAGTCCTTGGCCCTCACTTGGCTGTGGACAGTCTCTCTGGGCGGCTGACTGACTCGGTCCCTATTTGTTCCTCTCTGCTGGAGGACGTTTGGGCATTACTCTACAGCCCTTTCAGGTTGCTAAGATACCCCTGGCCTAGACAGTGTTTACATCTGAGAGTGGTGTGTAGTTTGTGGAGTAAGACTTTTTAAAGAGCAAAACTGAATCCTGAAAGAAAGACTTTAAAACAGATGGCCAGTCTCTCTGCCAGGCTGAATTGTAAACAGGTACAGCGGAGCAAGAGCAAAGCTTTACAGATGAAGCCAACTCCATATCTTCATCCGGATCTAAAATGTCTATTTAACTAAAACCAGAACTAAAAAGCCAAGAAAGAATGATATGAAAGCAGTAGTACAGAACTAGGTTGGGAAGGCATTGAATTAACACTTTAATCTACAGTATTGTGGTCTATGGGTGTATATACTGTAGGGTAGTATAATGGCCAGGAGCCAGGAGATTAACTTGTCCTGTCACATACAGCCAACTTTTAGTCTGATTCCTGGCTTTAAATATAAATATAAATCGTATAAAAGAAGAAGCGCAGGGTGTTTACGGAGAGAAGCAGCGGTACACTGAAACATGCATAACTGAAAACAAGGCTTTTATTTCAATTGAAGAAAAATAACAAAAATATGCAATGAATCTAAAACATAAACAACAAATCAAAAGAGTGAACAAAAGAGTAAAATCCAAATCATCATTGGAGGAAGGAGTTAGATGGGTTAATATTGGGAAGGTGCATAAAAGGGATTCTGCATGCTGACAGTCAGGGTTGAGTTTACTTGAAAGCTAGAAACCATATCAGTAACCCACCATGATGAACATATAATGAATATAAAATAAATAATTTCAGGCCAAGCTATAAGAACAGCAACATACTGTATTTCTGCCTCAATGTATGAAACAATGAAAGCTAAAACAGCAGCGTATCAGTACTCCATACAAAACCGTATGATTGTTAAAAGGGTATATTTTGTGACTTAAATACAATAATGAAATTGCAAACAGAAAACAGTGTGATGATGTCCTTTAAAACCTAACTATTTTGATCATGTGTTTGACTGCAGTGTAAAATTGGGGTCTCTGTGGAGGCTGTAGAAATTTGTCTCACGTTCTGCTGCTCATCTTCTGGCTCCATCAGCTCAGATAAACAGGCCAGCACTGGAACCCTCTACCCCTGTCCCTACCCTAAGTGTCCCCCCACCCCTCCTGATCCCTCTTCCATCAGCCACCCGTGTGGCCACTCTACCCTCATCACAGTAAAGAGGTTGTTTAACCTTGGACACATTAGAAGGACTAGCCACTTTTCTGTAGTTATAACTGGTCTCGTAGTTATAACTGGTTTAGTAGTTATAACAGGTCTAGTAGTTTTAACAGTTCTAGTAGTTATAACAGGTCTAGTAGTTAAAACAGGTCTAGTAGTTAAAACAGGTCTAGTAGCTATAACTGGTCTAGTAGTTATAACTGGTCTAGTAGTTATAACAGGTCTAGTAGTTATAACTGGTCTCGTAGTTATAACTGGTCTCGTAGTTATAACTGGTCTAGTAGTTTTAACAGGTCTAGTAGTTATAATTGGTCTCGTAGTTATAACTGGTCTAGTAGTTATAACTGGTCTAGTAGTTATAACAGGTTGAGTAGTTAAAACAGGTCTAATAGTTATAACTGGTCTAGTAGTTATAACTGGTCTAGTAGTTATAACAGGTCTAGTAGTTATAACTGGTCTAGTAGTTTTAACAGGTCTAGTAGTTATAACTGGTCTCATAGTTATAACTGGTCTAGTAGTTATAACAGGTCTAGTAGTTATAACAGGTTGAGTAGTTAAAACAGGTCTAGTAGTTATAACTGGTCTAATAGTTATAACTGGTCTAGTAGTTATAACAGGTCTAGTAGTTATAACTGGTCTATTAGTTTTAACAGGTCTAGTAGTTATAACTGGTCTAGTAGTTATAACTGGTCTAGTAGTTATAAGAGGTCTAGTAGTTATAACTGGTCTAGTAGTTATAACTGGTCTAGTAGTTATAAGAGGTCTAGTAGTTATAACAGGTCTAGTAGTTATAACTGGTCTAGTAGTTATAACTGGTCTAGTAGTTATAAGAGGTCTAGTAGTTATAACAGGTCTAGTAGTTATAACTGGTCTAGTAGTTATAAGAGGTCTAGTAGTTATAACAGGTCTAGTAGTTATAACTGGTCTAGTAGTTATAAGAGGTCTAGTAGTTATAACAGGTCTAGTAGTTATAACTGGTCTAGTAGTTATAAGAGGTCTAGTAGTTATAACTGGTCTAGTAGTTATAACTGGTCTAGTAGTTATAACTGGTCTAGTAGTTATAACAGGTCTAGTAGCTAAGGGTGCTGAGGGTGACTGCTGCCCATTCCTGAGGGTTCTCTTCAAAATATATGAAAAAATAATGCCTGTCTATCTTGTTGGCCACCTCTTTGACACAGACAGCATATGTCAAGGATAATAACAGCTCTGTGCGCTAGAGACAAATCCTCCACTAACTTTGTTTCCTTTTCATATTTCATATTTTCGCCAATGCTTAAGGACAGCAGGTCTGGATTAGTATAATTTTGTAATTCATAATCTGCTCACATTATCCTGATCAAACAAAGCCTGGATTTTTTGTGTCCCCATTTCAATTTATTAGTGGGGGTATTGGGCAACACGGCATGCAGAAGGTTAGAGGGCAGTGCCCACCAGTAAACACTGTCTGCCTCACTGTCTCACTCACAGGATAGACAGACAGGACAGACAAGACAGACAACAACGGGCACCAGGGTTTAAACACCCTGACTGGCCAATCAAATCCTGGACAACAACATGCAAATTACAGACATATAATTCAACATAAAAAAAATAAAGAAATGAAACAAAATCAATAGAACAGATAAACTCACGTCATGTTAATGACACGTAAAAACAATAATAATCACATGCATCCATGTCAGTTGGTTTAAATCTAGCTGCGTTCAGAATCAGGGTGGATGGATGGCTGTTGATAGTAAAGGGGTGAGTAGTAGTAACTCTGTAATAAAGCCTATGTGGGCCAGCATGGAGTCACATAGTACATCAGACAACAATGAGCTCACTGGATTCAGCAGGAGACTTGCTGCGCCGGATCGGACCTGGACTCTTAGAACCTTTCTTTTTCACCATCCTGCACCCTTCTGTGGAGAGAAACGCACACACACACACACACCACACACACACACACACACACACACACACACACACACACACACACACACACACACACACACACACACACACACACACACACACACACACACACACACACACACACACACACACACACACACACACACACACACACACACACACACACACACACACACACACACACACACACACACACACACACACACACCACACACCACACACACAGAGTGTGTGAGCATCAGACAAACAGGTCACTGTAACCACAGTAGCATCCTTCACATGAAAGGCAGCATTGACAAAGAAAAGGACTCTTAACATTTTAAGTGATTGCCAAATGGCATAGAGATGTGTTTTTAATGAAGTCCATTGTCGCTGCAATGTTTTCAGACAGGGGGATTATGTGGTAGTTTGGTGGTGTCTGTTGTACAAACAGTAGCTTCAGTATGTGGTTTCTGTGTGTACAGCAATTATATATTGTGTATGCGAGCAGTGAAGTTTACTGTCTGTAGACTGTATGCAGAGCAGTGAAGTTTACTGTCTGTAGACTGTATGCAGAGTGGTGAGGTTAACTGTCTGTAGACTGTATGCAGAGCAGTGAAGTTTACTATCTGTAGACTGTATGCAGAGCAGTGAAGTTTACTGTCTGTAGACTGTATGCAGAGTGGTGAGGTTTACTGTCTGTAGACTGTATGCAGAGCAGTGAAGTTTACTGTCTGTAGACTGTATGCAGAGCGGTGAAGTTTACTGTCTGTAGACTGTATGCAGAGTGGTGATGTTTACTGTCTGTAGACTGTATGCAGAGTGGTGAGGTTAACTGTCTGTAGACTGTATGCAGAGAGGTGAGGTTAACTGTCTGTAGACTGTATGCAGAGCAGTGAAGTTTACTGTCTGTAGACTGTATGCAGAGTGGTGAGGTTAACTGTCTGTAGACTGCATGCAGAGCGGTGATGTTTACTGTCTGTAGAATGTATGCAGAGTGGTGATGTTTACTGTCTGTAGACTGTATGCAGAGTGGTGAGGTTTACTGTCTGTAGATTTTATGCAGAGCGGTGATGTTTACTGTCTGTAAATTGTATGCAGAGCGGTGATGTTTACTGTCTGTAGACTGTATGCAGAGCGGTGATGTTTACTGTCTGTAGACTGTATGCAGAGTGGTGATGTTTACTGTCTGTAGACTGTATGCAGAGTGGTGATGTTTACTGTCTGTACAGTAGTTGTGTATGTCATGCAGTTTATTCTGGGTCATTGCATTAATCAGTGTAAACAGTGCTGCATGAAGTTGACAGCCACAAAGACTCCTAGACATCCTCCTCTCCTCCCTCTGCTTCGCTCCTCTCTACACTCCTCCTCCTCCGCCTTCGTCTCATTACTACACAGCCTTTCTATTCCTCCACCCTACTCTCTCTTATCTCAATATCTCTATTCCCCAAAACATCCTCTCTCCTCCCTCAGTATCTAATTTCTTCCACCTTCATCTCTATGCTCTCAGTACTGAAGTATTTATTTTCTTCCATCCTGCAATCCTCTAGGGTCCATCCCTCCACCCTCCTCTAACCACTAGTATCCATCCTTCCACCCTCCTCTGGTGTCCATCCCTCCACCCTCCTCTAGTGTCCATCCCTCCACCCTCCTCTATTGTCCATCCCTCCACCCTCCTATGGTGTCCATGCCTCCACCCTCCTCTGGTGTCCATCCCTCCATCCTCCTCTAGTGTCCATCCCTCCACCCTCCTCTAGTGTCTATCCCTCCACCCTCCTCTAGTGTCCATCCCTCCACCCTCCTCTAGTGTCCATCCCTCCACCCTCCTCTAGTTCCCATCCCTCCATCCTTCTCTAGTGTCCATCCCTCCACCCTCCTCTAGTGTCTATCCCTCCACCCTCCTCTAGTTTTCATCCCTCCACCCTCCTAGTGTCCATCCCGCCACCCTCCTCTAGTGTCCATCCCTCCACCCTCCTCTCTGTCTGTCTTTCCTGTCTGCTAAGAGCTAATTACACATTGCATGTCTGTCTGTCTGTCTGTCTGTCTGTCTGTCTGTCTGTCTGTCTGTCTGTCTGTCTCCTCTCTCCTAACCTTCACGCACCAGGAGACAGATGTATGTGTGCCAGTGCTTGTGTGAAATGCCACCGGGCATTCAATAATCCTTCACACCCAAAGAGCATATTAGACACTCGCTTCCCCTCAACACCACTCCTCTCTCTGGCAGAGTGGTTTAGTCTATGGAATGCTCTCCTACACCCCCAGGGAGAGGAAATGCTATGGCCCAAAGATGACAGAAGTGTTCTTAAAATGACAGATTTTACTTATCTGAAACAGCCTTATGTATTGAGACTTTTAAAGGGTTAACTTAAGGTCTTTGAGTCCACATTTGCCATGGCCAATTGAAGGTGATCCAATTCTGCCCTCTGTCTCCTGCAATGGCCATCAAAACTGGCTACATTTTGATGTGCAAACCCGATAAAGCAACATGATCCAAATATATACCAAATATGGCTGTGTATTGTGATAGGGTTGGATTATCTCTGTGACTGTGCTGTATCAGTGCAGGACCAGTGCAGGACCAGTGTGCTGTGTGAAAGACAGGGCCCTCTCCGTCCCCCGCCCCTGGCCCCACCCAGGCCAACTCAGTGGTCTCCAGCAGACATAATATGATGTCAGTGTGATGTCGGCATGAACCCACTGACCTTGGTTATTATAGGCCGCCTGGGCTGATTTGGGTTTGGTTCCAGAGGGGTAGAGTGCTGAAAGAAAGTAACCACAATATTAGAGCACACGGGCCAATCCTTCAGTCAAGGACCCAGTGAGACGGTAGGCACGGGGTTAGGAAATGGACCCTGCCTAAAACATATCACTCCTACACTCATACTGTACCGTAATCATGTATTTTACTGAGCTCTCTGCTATAGAGAGGTGTGATGAGGTATGGAAGAGGGAGCTGAGTGTACAGTGGCCTGTGTAGCTATTACGTAAAAATAGGCTTTGAAACCTGTAGGAAGTGACCAGGCTTGGTAGTGTGGCTCTACTTCTCTCCTCCACTCAGAGTCAGTATCAGCACCAATGGATAATCTGACCTAAACCTGTCACCACCAAGATGAATGGCTGTTCCTCCACCCAGGCTCATCTTTCCCTGCTGCTTACTGCACACAACACAGCAGACCAACACATTACATGTACATTCACTACCCACACACACATGAATACACAAATGGCACACAATCACTGAAAGGAATAATACATTTATTCTGGTATGTAAGATGCATCTGTTCCAGTGTAGCCTGGGAAATGCCTGTCCAATATGTAGGCCGGTCTTTTAAAGCGTGATGGGAGAAACACATAGAATGGTCCTTCATAAGTCCTTCCCATAATGGCCCTGGCGGTGCCTGATCCTGTTTGGCATTTGAGGTGCCCTAGAGACTCCTTATCACTCTATTTACATGTCTAAAAGCTGATTTAGATAAACTCAATTTAAATAATGAGCTCCAGTGCAGTACTGATTTGAAAGACCTAAGCGTTGGACTATAAAGAAAAATCTCCAAAAGGAGACAAAAGAAGAAGAAGGAGATGTTATGTGATGTATTTGCCAGTCATTCCATTGAACAGCTAGCTACCATAGCCTATATGTGGACTGAGATGTATCTTCACATAACTGAGTCCGGCCTCTAGCCAAAATCTGAGTTTACTGGGGTGCAGATATTTATTTAACTATATATATATATATATATATATATAGTATAGTATATATATATATATAGTCTAGTATAGTATATACACCCCTAGTCAAAAGTTTGGCTTTTTAAAGAGTTTTTCTTTATTTGCACTATTTTTTTACATTGTAGAATAAAAGTGAAACATCAAAACTATGACATAACACATATGGAATCATGTAGTAACCAAAATATATTTTATATTTGAGATTCTTCAAAGTAGCCACCCTTTGCCTTTATTACAGCTTTGCACACTCATGGCATTCTCCTTTTACAGTGGTGTAGTTAATGACTAGTGGTGTTACAGTGGTGTAGTTGGTGACTAGTGGTGTTACAGTGGTGTAGTTGGTGACTAGTGGTTTTACAGTGGTGTACAATGGTGTAGTTAGTGACTAGCAGTGTTAAAGTGGTGTAGTTAGTGACTAGTGGTGTTACAGTGGTGTAGTTAGTGACTACTGGTGTGGTTGCTCTCACCATTTTCATCCAGGGAGAAGTCATCCTGGGCATAGCGGAACTTCTCTGGGCCACAGGCGATGAAGACATCATCATCACCAAAGAAATCCTGAAGACAGGTGACCTGGAGGAGCAGAGAGACACAGTACCATTTGAGAATGCAGCCCTGCAACAACACATATCAGATATAAAATAAATCCATCTTAGACAGTGACCATTGTAACATCTCAGCACTACTACCTCCTTGATTCCGCATTTGTCTCCCGGTCACATCATGCCACTAACAATGGAGTGTCAACAAAGCAGCATGAGAGTAATATGATGACAAGTTTCCAAACTACTGGTAGTTTCGGTAAGAAGATACTATATAAAGCAATCTATGCATTTGAACAACAGCATAAATACACCTATTTCACTGTTGCATGTTAAAAACCAAATGACCACTGCTGCACGATGCCACTATTTTGAACAGATCAGTTTATACTATGTAGAACGAGCAGCCAGCTCATGAACGAACAAGTGCACCAGGGAGAACGCAACAAGCATGAAGATGCAATAAGTAAAAATACATTATCTAACTAGGGATAGCTAACAATGTCACAAAGCATGATGCTCTAGCCAGTTCATTCTGAAATAACTTCATATTTCAGAGTTAGTCAGCTAGCACAATTGGTTCCTTGGAAATTATGGGAATGTAAGTTTTTGGTTATCCATTGGTTCTGGTAACGAAGCCATAAGTTTCCTGACCGGTAAAAGAACGGAAATGAAAATGAGGCCTTTCCTGGGAACTTTCATTTTTTGGTTGCAAGGAGGTTCTGAGAACGTTTTTCAATTGTTCCCTGAAAGTTTTCCTGGGATGTTTTAATAATGTTCTGAGAACGGAAATTATAGGCTATTGGAGGTTTTTGAATAACTTCCTTAAAATGTTCACTGAATGTTTCAATAAGACTTTTAATAACACTGCTAGCATAGGTTAACTGTTTCGAAGTCTAAGCGCAGATAGGACACATGGAAATTCATTTGCTAAGGCATCAATCATGCAAACACATTTCTTTTTTATTGGGGTAGTGTCAGTGAGACTTGAAACCATGATCTTCTTTTATCAGGCGTAGACAATTAGCGGGAACGACCATCACATCTGAACACACTTAACAAGATAGAGGATAGAAAGAGTTTTGGTGTCGCTGACGTTCTTAGAACTTTACTTTAAATAGAACCATGAGGAAACCTGAAAAAACTTTATGCTGAAGTACTGAAAATACCACAGAAGAACGTTTCTTAATGTTCTCTAAACATAGCTCAGACGGTAGAGCATGGCGCTTGCAATGCCAGGGTTGTGGGTTTGCTTCCCAAGGGGGACCAGTACAAAAAAGTATAAACATGTATGCACTAACTAACTTTAAGTCACTCTGGATAAGAGCGTCTGCTAAATGATGTAAATGTAAATGTTCTGAGATCATGGCTTTAAATAGAACCATGAGGAAACCTGTAGGAAATGTTATGCTGAAGTATTGAAATTCCCACATGAGAACGTTGTCCCTAACGTTCTCTGAAAAATTTGAGAACTCTTTAAATAGAACCAAGAGGAAGCCTTGTGGAAAAGTTATGCTGTTTCTTAACATTGTCTGAACTATTTGAGAAGATTCCCAATGTCAAACCATTCCTAGAACATTACCAAAAATGTAATTAAATGTAAGCATGTTTAAACTTTTAGGAAACGTTCTGTTAAAGTAATGAAATACCAAGTTCTTTAAATCTGCTGAGAATGTTCCAAAGCCAAGCAACTATTCTGCACTATTCCCAGAACGTTGTGGGAAGGTTATATGCAAAATAACCAAAGGACAACCACGCTCTCACTAAGCTCTAAGAAGCTTACGGTTCTCAGAAAGTTATGTGCTAGCTGGGATATTAGTTCGAACATTTTTACCAAACCATTTCTCAATGTTTCTCAAAAGTACTGTAGCTGGCTAATTAATTTGATCATGCTTTGTGATAGTCCACACAATATGTCGAACTGTTGCCTACAGTAGAATCTGATGGAAACAATAAAAATTGTCCAGCCACAGTCATGCTTTTTTGTCCTTTCATTAGGGCAGTTCCCCCTCATAGCAAATAGCTGTAAAAACAATCCAAGCAATGTTCTCACAGCCTATGCGCCCGCAGAGCTGCTGTTAGAGTCACAGAGAGGCAGAGAAGTAAGTAACTGAACAGCTTGTTTTGAACAATATATTTTAGAAACAGGAACACTTTACACATTTACCACTTTTATGAGCATTTAAAAACATAATACATGAATTATACATATTTTTAACAATCACAAGTGGGGCGCCGCCCCTATCACCCTAATAGGCGGGCAGTCACTGGTCAGTAACAACATTACAGTAACAGCTACACACAGAAAGAACAGGGAAATTCAGCAGCCAATGTGTGCTCCAAAAAGAGGGCCAGTTTAATATTTCATTAACATTCTCTATTTCTCTAAAATGTCTTTAAAATGCTGACTATGTGTTAATTAAAAAATGTTGCTTATAATTGTGCAAGGTTTGAGATTAGGGAAAAGCTGTGGGGCTAGCTCCTAGAATTATTTAAAACCCTGTGTTTAATACCGCTTACATTTTAGATGGTTGCTTATTAAAATTCTGTGGATAGCAAAGGACAGACTAAGACATGGGATATAAGACTGTAACATCCTAGATCAAGAGCTTGTATTAGTATCAGCATTTCAGGTAAGACCCTGGTGCAGACAACATTGGAGTAACAAACGTTTATTAACCCAACAGGGGCAAGAGACAGGTCAGGGGCAGGCAGAGGTCCATAATCCAGATAGATGGGGCAAAGGTACAGGACAATTGGCAGGCACAGGATCGGGGCAAGCAGAGTTCGGTAATCCAGAGAGGTTGTGCAAAGGTTCAAGACGGCAGGCAGGCTCAGGGACAGGGCAGGCAGGATGGTCAAAACCAGGAAAACTAGAAAACAGGAACTATAGAGAGACAGGAGCAGCAGAGAAAAAAAACACTGGTAGGCTTGATGAAACAAAACGAACTGGCAACAGACACTGGCAACAGACAAACAGAGAACACAGGGATAAATACACTGGGGATAATGGGGAAGATGGGCGACACCTGGAGGGGGGTGGAGACAATCACAAAGACAGGTGAAACAGATCAGGGTACGACAATCTGGATACTGCCGAAGCCTTCTAATGTAGTCCAACAGCAGTTAAAAACTTTGGTTTACGGTATGTAACCCCGATTCTCATTGGTGACTATGGGACCATTGAGAGCCAATGACCTGTCCAAGGGCGCTTCCCATTGTGAGATGTTGAACAGAGTTTACTGAAAGAGAACTCCCCTACAATAGCTAGGCCTATAGGTAGTATTCAGCCAATGAAAGAAAAAGCTGCTTGTGCCTCTTAAGGACACTTCACACGTTAGCATGGCGATTAGAGCCACACGTGTTACAATCACACACGGTCTAACGTTACTGAGTCTTTCATAATGACAAATTACTGTGTATAACACAGCTCAGTTTAACCCATTCCTCCACTGCAGCTGTTCATATCAGAGGCTGCTTACTGGACACACCCCTTTCACTGATGATCCTCCAATAGAAAAGCCCTGTTACTGGGTAGCAGGTTTAATAGGCCCTCCCACACCCCACCTTCAAAACATAGTCCTACTATCTGGTCTTCCTGGTGACAGGTGGTCCAGGCAGGGGGTCACGCCCCAGAGGTTCAGGCCTTGGAGGGTAATACCCAGGATGCATCACATCACAACCTCCTTAGTGACACATGTCTAAACTATGAGCTTCTGCTAATTCTGGAGTCCCCCACCCCGGCAGCTGCCATGATGCTTGTGTTCTCTACTGGAAATGCTGCTAAAAGTGGAGGAGTGTCCGTACGGCATGGCGTCTGGAAGATGTACCCCTTCCATTTCCCACGGGTCCAGGCCATGGGCAGGGGGTAGGCGTGGCAGAAACTCTAGGGTCAAACCCTAGTGATGAAATTACTATATATAATCCCTTTCTTATTCCTTCTAATTAACGGAACTCTTTCATCGAAATGAATGGAGTGTCTGTTGAACACTCAATACTGTAAGCTTAAAAATAAATAACTTTTCCAAGTGGCATTTAACAGGGATGTTGCTATAATGGAAACATTTTAAGGATGCCTCTCAGGCCTGTCAATCACGTCTCAGATGGGGAGCGGAATGAGGTCCTATTCACCTCAACCTGGCCCCAATCCAGCGTCCAATCCCCCCTCCCACCACATCCCTAGGTGGTGCTGATAGAGACGGGAAGTAAATGGGGATCTTTGGGGGTCTCTGGGGGGGGCTGACCGTGCTCCCCAGCTGCACTGCTAATGAAATCAATGTAGAGCAAGCTGCGAGTCAGAAGTCGTTATTAGAGTGGTGAGAATCCAGCAGTCAGACAAAAGGAGCAATACAGTATAACTTCTTAGAAGACAATCATTTAGGTAAAATTGAACGGTCTATAGAAAATAAACCTCCCATGTATTGCTTTATGCAGTGATGGTCAACATTAGTATGAGACAATTCAATGTATTTATCTAGTCCACTGCTTTAAAATGACAGGTCAGTGACCAGAGTACTGGCCTGAGGGCATCCAAACATACCCATGTATGAAATCAGATCATCAATACAATCAGTGACCCTAGACTTGTTATTTTGAGAATGAATCAATTTCTGGAGAAAAACATTGGAACTCATAGCCAGCGAAAAGCGTTTTGGAAACAAGCCTAGGTGTGTGAATGTGGGCTAAATAGAAAACGAATTACTGTGTTGCTGCAGTAATGGAAATAAAATAGTCTGATCCACAGGGAGCCGTAGATAGTCAGCCTTTGCAGAGATCCACTGTCTCCCTATAGGCAGCCTGCTCAGCACACCAGCATGCTTTAGACTAGAGGAGCTGTCATGTCGCCCAGTGACAGCCATTGATTGTGTGTGGATTTGTGCTGACACACGCGTAGAGCTAATTGACTGCAGAGCTCCTGATTATAGAAATGCCTGTCTGACAGCACTATCACTGTGACACACATGGCCTAGAAAGGTCCAAGAGAGCCAGGGACAGTAGGAGCAGGACAGGGACAGGAAGCAGGGGTGGAGGAGGACCTGGGGACAAAAGCAGGGGAGACTTCCCAGTGAGCAAAACAGTCATTATGTTGTCAATCAAGCCCTTTATACATCAGCAGATGACACAAAGTGCTATACAGAAACCCAGCCTAAACCCCCAAACAGCAAGCAATACAGAGGTAGAAACACAGTGGCTAGGAAGAGGCTAGTCCTCCATCTTGCTAAGGACGTCTTACATAGAGAGGGAGAGTTCATGGAATTCAGAGCAGATCAGGTCCGAGACAGCAGAGTGCATGACACGTTGCCTTTAGACACCAGTTTAATCCTGATTGGGCTGGCTTCCACCAGCTCACATAAGGAACTGTGTCGCGCTAGCCAGGGTAAGGTGGGGCTACTAACCCTCATCCTGTCACCCCTCAGCCCCACAGTCACTACAGTTTACACGGACCAGCCAACCAATCACAACACTCAGCCAGGCACACAGCACAGCTTAAACTTACCAGCCAGCCAATCACAACTCTCAGCCAAGCAGACGCCACAGCTTAAACTGGGCAGCCAACCAATCACAACCCACAGCCAGGCAGACACCACAGTTTACACCGGCCAACCAGCCAATCACATCTCACTAACCATGAGGAGGACAGGGGCTGGTCAGAGACACGCTGTACACTTACACTAAGATCAAATATCTAATCACCACAAGGCTTTACCCAACCATTAACATAAACAGTAAGGAGGAGGTTTGGAAATAATGTATGGGTCATTTCAACCATGCCTATGTTTCATTTTATTAAAGTACTTATCCAGAGAGATTAAAGTTGTCACCTTTCTCAACTCAATACATCACAGTTGCAGTTTGATTTCAACTGTTCATTTACTTACATTGTATTTGCAGTGATACTAAATTCTATATAGAAGTTATACCCTAACATACAGCTAAATGTGTTTATAGACTCTCCTCAGCCTAGACTTATCAATGAATGTTAAAGAGGAAAGCTGTGCATCCTGGGAGAACAGTGGGTCTGAGTGAGATCATTCTCCAGATATCATATGATGGTTACTGCTGTGAAGACAGAGGCACATCTACATCTATATTAAATGGCATTGCTCAGGGCTTTCTTCTTGCAGGGCAACAGTCACGTTGCCACACAGTGAGACAGAGGAGGTTTGGGAGCACAGTCGTAGGATGAGGCTGTGGCTGACAGGGCAGCAGACAGTGGTGATGTGATCTGAGTGGACGGGAGAGAAGGCGCCCACAAACATGGACCAGGGAGGAAAAGGGGAGGAGGGGGTGACCTTCAACGTGGGTGAGCCTGTCAGACTGGCCACCAGCATTCCTATATACAGTAGACACACACAGAGAGAGCTGTAGATGGACCCAGGGGAGGGACTGTCTAGGTCACCAACTAGGCCAGACACTATGCAATAAGAGGAAAGACAGTGCTGTAGCCTCAACAGAGGAACACATCAAGGCCAATCAACAGCTCCCTCCTCAGCACATCAAGGCCAATCAACAGCCCCCTCCTCAGCACATCAAGGCCAATCAACAGCTCCCTCCTCAGCACATCAAGGCCAATCAACAGCTCCCTCCTCAGCACATCAAGGCCAATCAACAGCTCCCTCCTCAGCAGCCTCGCTGACATATCATCACACCACTCAGATAGGGGGATCTACACTGCGTCAAATAAGAAATATGTGATGATGTGAGATGAAAGGTCAATTCCAATCCATTCTGTCTGTTCATCCAATCGCAGACAAGGCCTTTCTTACTACTGTGCCATTAGTCGGATTAGACAGTGAATTTGGATTAGTAGTTTACACTGTAACTAAAGACCTCCATTTCACACAATACTTGAACCGCCATAGGCCAACTCCCACTGATGTTTGATTTTGTAAATAAAATTTAAAAAAACATGCCCCCCCCCCAAAAAAAGCTATGTCCTGCTCCGACCCTGACTTTTCCTTTTACACTGTATTTAACACCTATTCTAAACTTACCTGTAGGATTAATGACGGATGAATAGGCGATAATTGTGCACCTTACTGTACAATTGAATTTAAATTAGAAAGACAGTAGAGTTTGTGTTATGCCTATTTATCAGCAGCCTTGCGGGTTGATAACATTCTTTTTTACGCTTAATTTTGTAAAAACAATAAGCTGTTATGGGACTGTTTTATTTACTATAACTCAATTTCGAATCAGATTATATTGTAAGCAAAAACGAGTAACATAAACTTAAAATTAAAACATGCTATTCTGTCGTCAATGGAAGAGTGGTCGATAGAAACTGATAACGGTGCATGATGGAGGAGGTGAAGAGGGGGATTGAATTTGATTGATCTGACTGATGAAGGTGAAGAGGATGTTTGAATTTAAAACAAATGTGTAATGATGATGATGAATTGTGGGCGGTGTAATTATCTTATTATGAAAGGCTGGAAATTGTATATAATTTCCCTTGGGAGAGGCAAATCAGACGGAGTACAACATACAATGTGTGTAGTTCACAATGTCCAGCCCAACCAAACGAATGGACGCACTGACAGCAGTGCGCAGGAAGCTGTGTGCTGACTGTGGACCCAAAGCATAAAGAGAAAAGAAGGGATGCATGCATAAAGGCACGTGCATAATGGCACAATACAGTGTCCAATACAATCAACAGACGACTATTTATATATATTGTCATTAATATATTTCCGTAAATATTAATTTATGTAATTAATAATTTCCAATTGTTCATGCACTGGTGCTTTTGTTTAGGAATGTGGCAAAAATGTCACGTGAGCACCTGGCTGGTTATATTATTATTATTATTATTATTATTATCATCTGTTTAGTTTCTACCATCTCTAACTTTATTAATTACTATAACTCTACTACTAATCGAATCTAACGATAAAGTTGATCAAATGGATTACACTAATGTTTTTATTGTAAGGGAAATAGGCCTACGTTTTTTTGTAAGACTTTGTAGAATTGTACAAAACATATCCTTGACTAAATCTAAACAAATAACTATATATTCGTTTTTTGGGTGATATATTTCCACAAATATTTCTTCATGCAATTAATCCTTTACAAGTGTTGGTGCTTATGTTTGCTGCACCTTATGGGTTGATATATGCTAAAGGTGACGCCCGGCAATGTTCTCTAGCGAGCACTGATAGGCTGAAAGGCCCGAGCACTGATAGGCTGAAAGGCCAGGCAGTTCTAGCGTT